>JBBPRF010000429.1:0-24165 GCA_038092875.1 Lanmaoa pseudosensibilis | reverse complement strand
GGACGTCGGTCTCTTCGTGAGTATCGCCCGACTAGTCTTGTCTCTTTGTCCAGAAGGATTAGCGGACGTCGGTCTCTTCGTGAGTATCGCCCGCCTAGTCCTACCCAGGAAGTCTTTGTACGCTTCGCGTAACAGTGGCAGGGGAGTTACAGAGACCAAAGAACATCACCGTGGGTTCGAAGAGACCCTTGTGGGTGACAAAAGCAGCTTTCCATTGGTGGCCGTCCTTGATGTGAACATTGTTGTATCCCCATCGGACATCGAATTTGGTAAAGACCTTGGCGTCTTTGAGTTTGTCCATGAGGTCAGAGATGAGGGGGAGTGGATAGGCATCACGAATGGTGTGTTCGTTGACGTAGCGATAGTCTTGGCAGGGGCATAATCCTCCATCCTTCTTTTTGACGAAGAAGAAGGGTGAGGCTTGAGGGGAGTTCGAGGGGCAGATTTTTCCAGCAGCGAGGTTTTCATCCAGGAAGGTTTCAGTGGCGGTTCGTTCTTCAGGGGTGAGGGGGTAGAGTTTCCCGATCTTTGGGACGAAACCTTCTTTGAAATTGATCTCATGGTCATAGGGTCTAGAGGGGGGAACATGGTCGGTGGCTTCCTTGGAGAAGACCGAGGTGAATTCGGCATATGCTGATGGGAGAGTGACTTTAGGTTTCTCCTTCTCGGCAGAGATGGTGAGTTCCATGGCTTGCATGAGGCGAGCGACATGGGCAGATCTGAGTGGAGCGTAGTGAGATCCAAATTGGATGGTTCGGTATAGGGCATGATTGCCCATGGCATAGGAGATGAATTGGTTCTCTTCTTCCCATCCATTATAGGAGAAGAGTTTCTCATGTTCGGTGGTGCATACATTGACGTGGCGAGGTGGAGCAGGAGGGGGTGCCCAATAGTGGGCATTGTGCCATTTGACATCAGCAACATGTGAAAAGTAGAGTTCATTTGATTGATCGGAGGACTTGGCAATGGAGACGGTGCACTTCATCCAATCTATCTGGGGATTGATGGCGTGAAGCCACGGGGTTCCAAGGAGGATGTTGTCCTTGAGGGACATTAGATGAAAAAGCACGCGGTGGGCAATGCCTTCGATGTTGACAAAAAGGGTGACACCGTGTCGGATATCACCGCTTTTGTTGTAGGAACTATCAGCATTCCTGGTGTGGAGGGGTTCTTGGAGTTTCTTGACAGGGAATGAGTTCTTCTTGGCGAAGTCCCAGTCCATGCAGTTGATGCTTGCCCCACTGTCGATGAGGGCCCGGGTGTCGACGGCTTTGAGAGTGTGCGAGGGTACGATGACTTGAACGGCGATTTCTATTGCCTTGGTTACAAGAGATGGTACAGTTACACCACTACAGGGAGAAGGGGAGTCTGGTGTCAAGGCAGATCCCCGGTTTAAAAATCCGAAAGAAAGGAGACATGACGAACATGTTCTTCGTCGTCATTGTCATCCTCCACCTCCTCTAACTTTGGGAGCGTTTCTTCTTCTACCTTATTGATGTGTTTGCCCTTTGGTTTGTCGGGAGCGGGGAATATGGTACATTTGAATGAATTGTGGCTGGGACGGTGGCAGCGGAAGCAGAGGCCTTCTTTGCAGCAGCATTGGCGTTCCGCTTCAGTCAGCTTGCTTACTTTGACGACATTGACATCCATGGCGTTGGGGTCTTTGGCAGGTGTGGAGGAGGTGTGGGGGGTGAAGGATTGGTAACCACCTGAAGGTTTCTTGTTTACCTGGGCGATCTCTTGAGTGCGATCCCATTGGGTCTGGAAATGTACGGCTTTCTTGTACCAGGAGTCAATGGTGGAGGGAACGGTGTCCATTCCCATGATTTTTGTCATAAGCGGTGTGGTGATTCTGGATGCGAAGTACCGGATCAGGACATTGGGGTTGGTGATTTTGGCGAGGGCGACTTTGTTCTTGAACTCCGAGATATAGTTCTGCAGAGTTATGGCGTAGGGTTCATTTTTCTTGGGAACAGCGTGGGTGGTAAATAGCCAAGCAACTGCATTGCCTATGGTGTCGTGGTGTTCAAAAGCTTTCTTGAAAGAGAGCTTGAATGTGGTGAAGGTTCCCAGATCTGGGGTAGTTTGGGCCAAGGCGTTCTGGTGGAAGGTACCAGCCCAGGTGCATGTGGATCCCTCGGTCATGTGAGAGAGGGCGAAGGCGACCTTCTTGGCGTCTGAGTTATATACATCAGCATTCACCAAAAGGTACATTTCAACAGTGTTGAGCCATTCAATGGCTCGGTCATAGGATCCATCGAAACCCTTGGGGGCTCCGAGGTGAAGTTCTATAGGTTTCGAAGACATGGGTGGTGTAGGTGGGAGAGGCGGTGGTAGAGGCAGTAAGGCGAAGGATGGGTTACAAGCAACGGGAGTGGGAGAGGGGGGAGTGGATTCGCGGGGGAGCGAAAGCATGTGGGAGAGTTGGTGGGAGAGGGTGGTGTCTTCTAGGGTTTCTTCCTGTGAGGGTAGTGTTACGTCAGATGCGAAGAGGTTGAAGTTCTCCTCGGGTTCTTCCTCGGCGTTAGTATCATCCGAGGTGGTTTCAGGTGAAGGTTCTGGACAACGAGGTCGCCAGCGAGAGTCATATGGGGGCCAGTGGGAAATGGTGACGACCTACATAAGAGTAGTCATGTAAAGAGAGCTTAGACCTTTTGTTACGCCCGACCCGAGTAGGACCGAACATAGACCTTGTAGGACATGGGAGGTCTAGGAGCGAGGGTTCTGCGGGCAATGACTCGCTCTCGCAGCAAGATACCAACGGGCACATGAGTGACCTCGTGGTCTGAGGAAGTCGTCTGGCGATATGCGCACAAGTACGACTAGGCCAGGAGTACAGTCGCAACAAAGGCGATTCTGACCTGCCTCAGTGACAAGGGTTTTAAGGGTGAGTGACAAGGGAAGTGAGGAACGAGTTAATTGCCAGTAGATGCTAGCAATGACAAGTAGACAAGGTAGGTCTAAGCTCAGAATCTACTGCTACGATGCTCGCATATTTATATGTAAAGGATCCGCGCACAGACCATGAGAAACTGGTACTAAGAATGGAAGAGGAATAATGATGACACATCATATGATAATGGGAGCCAATAGGAAAGCGACGCGTCAGTATTATTACAAAGAAAAAGATAAAAATGATGTCATGACTGTGGATGGCGCAATCAACTGCGGATGACATAGGAGTCACATGGAGAAATGGCCTCAGCCGACTGGAAGGATCATGTGCTCAAAGGGAAAAGGAAACGTACTAGGCGAGAGTCGAACAAGCGACTTGTAGTAATACAGCGTATAGCTAGTGATGATTAGGAGAAAAAGGGTAGTCCAGGACGAATCGTAACACCGGACATTGAAATCACACCTTGCTGCCATGAAGTTTTCCATAGACTCAAAGATCATGGCATTCATTCTTCTGAACTCCTTTCCGAAAACTCCAGAATGAGAACTGTTCAAATCATTCCTCATCAACACCACAGAGGACAGCAAGCTAACCTTTGATGTGGTAGAGACTCACATTTTTGCTGAAGATGCTTGCCTATACCCCTTTGGACATTTGGAGTCAGCCATGAAGGTTTCCAGTACTCCCAAACCCTCCACTCGATCTCCAAACACCTCCACCTGGTCACCACCTGTCAGCCACACACAACTCCACCAACTGCAACTCCTACAAAAAGTGGGTTGCAGACCTGAGGAAGGAAGGATTTAGAAAGTTGGAAAAGGGAAAGGGAAAGGAGAGAGCATATGCAGCAGAAGGAACTCCAGACTCTCTGAACTCAGTCAATGTAGTCTGTGAAAATATATCTCAGTTCCTAATCAAATGCATTCACACCTACTCATTGTCTGAGCAAAATGATAGTAGGAGAGAAACATTAATCATTAACTCTGGAGCATCATCACACATAGTTCCTCACTGATCCTGGTTCCAAACATACTAACCACTTAATCCTCCACATCTGGTCACTCTCAGAGATAACTCTGAAGCACATGCCACTGGAATCGAAACAGTACCACTCCTGTCACAGGTGTTCAAGAAAACCTTTGAAGTCATCCTCTCCAAATTGCCAACCACAAGAGTGGCCTCTACCATACATGGGTCACTCCAAGCAATTAGAAGGAAGCAGCACATGCAACCATTGATATCAACCTCCTCTACTGGTGAATGGGACACATGTCCATTGACTGGATCCAACACATGATCAAGTCCAACCAACTCTGAGGCATCAATACCCTCACTGGAACACCTGCATTTTGTGAAGCATGTATGCTTGAAAAGATGAAAAAACTACCCTTCGGAGTTCAAGATGGACCTTAGACCACTCACCCCCTGGAGATGGTACATAATGATGTCCCCTTACCAAATCTTCTTCAACCGCCAGGTTAATCCAATTCTCTTCCATCCCTTCAGATGTCCAGCCTATGCTCACATGTCAAAAAAGCAATAGGGGGGAAAATTCTGACCACATGGAAAGAAGTGCATCATAATAGAGTACACTCATGGACAACAGGCCTACAAACTGTTTGACATAGAATGTCAGACCATCATCTTCAGCTGCCATGTTATCTTTGATGAGTCCAGAAACATCTCTGAGGCTAAATATACTTCATGGAATGCCCATGCTGTTGAGGGACAGTGGGAGGGACTAATTCCAAAGTATCTCCACCAGCCAGAGCACAATCATGATGATGATGATCATCCACATCCATCCAATCCCAGACTAGTGGGAGACATTCCCATGCCTTCAGAAAATGTTCCAGACTGCCCTGCCAGTCCAGGCATCGAGGAGCTTGCTTAACACCTAGATCAACTCCAACTTAATGAACTTTCTGCTCCAGCTCCAGTCCCACTTCCTGCTCCTGCTTTTGCTCCTGCTCCTGCTTCTGCTCCACCTCCTGCTCCTGCTCCTGCTCCTGTACTACTACCTGTATGACAGAGCCACAAACAATGACAGGTGGCAAATAAGAACAAGGAGTATGAGCACACCCTTGAGGAAGAAGCTGCAAGGCAAGAACTTTGAAGAGAGAACTCACATGCACAGCCACCAGAGCAAACTCCAGAGCCTCCTGACAGTGATCCAGAACTCCCTGGAGCATTCACAGCCTCAATTGAGGACTTCAACTTTGCTGGGTCCACAAAATCACCTTCTGAAGAGTCACTTCCAAAAAACCTTAAGGAAGCCTACTCTGGAGTGGACAGCAAACTGTGGAAGTCTGCTGTGAAATAGAAGCTCTAGAGCCTCAACTCCAATCATGTCTATGAAACTGGGCTGATTCTGGAGGGAGTAACTCCAATCACTTCAAAACCAGTCTTTTGGATAAAGCAAGATGAAAAAGGAAATGTGGAATAATACAAGGTCTGGATAGTTGCATGTGGCTTCACACAAAAGGAAGGAGTTGACTATCAGGAAGTCTTTGCTCCAGTGGCTAACCTTGACTCCATCCAGACTTTAATCTCCCTAGCTGCCAAATACAATCTTGAGTTGGATCAAATGGATGTATTCACAGCTTACCTCAACAGAGAACTGGAGAAAGACCTACATTGACTCCAAAAACCCTTTCCATACTAACCCAGAATGTGGTGCGCAAAGCACATCACCAAACAGTGTGGGAATTACACTTAGCTTTGGTGGAGTTATAAATAGTACATACTCTCAGCTACAATATTGTCCCCTAGGCCATGTGATTTGGTTCCCATGCCAGAGGGATATGATCAATTCAAAACAGCAATATCATGGAAAGGGTTTTACAGTTGTTTTTTCCTGTCTTAGGCAGCAGCTGAGCTCCAGTTTACTCCACTCCAGACTCTGATGTTTTTGACAGATCTTAAGTGCTGAGACCTTTATTCACTCTATGAGACTTTGATCTACTCCTATAAGTGGTTGCTATAGCTAGGAATTACGCTTTAGTGTAACACTATTCCTATTCCATACTCAGTCTTCATTTCCCTTGGTCCATGCACAGACCCCTTACATATAAATACATGATTATTGCATAGTGGTTCGCTAGCTTAGACCTCCCTTGTCATCTAGCTGCACTTGTACTTAAAAAGCTCACTCCTCACATTCTAAATGCTCGTCCTTCACTTCTCCCTTTGAACCTGAGTCAGGTCGGAATTGCCTTCATTGCAACTATACTCCTGGACTTGTTGTACCTGTTGTGTCTCCAAGCACTAGATGACTTCATTAGTTCCTCAGTCACAAGATCACCAATGTATCCGTGAACTCCTTTGTCATGAGAGCAAGTCATCTCCTGTGAAACCCTTGCCCCTAGACCTCCCTTCACCTCACAAGGGCTACATTTGATCCTACCTAGGTCAAGCGTAACACAAAGCAGGAGTATAACAGAGATAAAAGCAAAAAGCCTGAGATAAAATGATAGGTAACAGCAAGAATGAAGAGACAGATCAAAGACCTGCTAGTCTTTCTGACTGCCTCCAATCAGTCTCTACTCTATAGTGGTATCAGAGCTCTCAAGGCAACCAGCAGACACACAGAGTTGAATCTGTAAAGCTAGGTAGTAGAGACTTGATCACACTTCTTCCTAAACAATTGATTTTCACTCCTGACACTGTAGCAAAGCAAAGATCAAGTGTCTAATCCAAGCACATTTTCACACTGTTTCCAGTAGATCTATCCTCAGCATAAAGGATTTTAGGCCATAAAACAGCAGAACATACACATACCAGGAGTCAAAGGCCTTATCAATGTATCAGATCTGTTATCAAATGGTTGAGATCACAGCCAGAAACATGATTATATTAAACTTACAGAGATCAGGTGAATATATTTCAACAATATAACATGCAGGTGTAGTAACAACACTGTCTGCAAGGTGGTGAATTGGAGTGGTTGGGTTGTGGTGATCAGTTGGGTGTTAGGAAGGCTCAGGCATGAATGGACACCAAAAAAGGAAGGTGGATGTACCTCCAACAGACAACGGTTTGCTGCAGCTGAGCCACAGGATTTTTCATGTACAAAAAAGGAAATCCACATGGAAAACGTGAAATACTTGACATCACTTGGCATACTCAACACACTCAACCCATTCAATCCACCTGAAAAAAGTGTCAGTAAGCATGACTTTCCCCCACTGTTCTCCGCTAACTTATTGACTAACATATTTCACCCATTGTTGTACCTTCAGCACAACCATCTGAGTTTTTATTGCTAGAGTTCACCTTTCACTATTTGTGCCTTTGGCACAATCACCCAAGGGGGGGTGAAAAGGCTTCAATTGACACAGAGTGGGTTCATAGGAGACTTCCAATGGAAAGAAGAAGAGAATGAATTTGTCAGCTGACAACTGCCTGTGGCCTTGTTCCTTGGCCTCAGCCAGGTCAGCTGACAAATTCATTCTCTACTTCTTTCCATTGAAAGTCTCCTGCTCATATCTTTACATGATCAACTCTTTTTTTACATTTGATTTGATAACACCTTGCAATAAATTTTTTGTATTTTTTATTTTATTTTGTTTGGATTTTTTTGGATTTCCATGGTGTGAGAAAAGGAGATGGTGGAGTTGTGCATAACTCCTTGGGCAGGCAGTGGCTGTGCTGACACAGCAGTCAGTCAGGTGGTCAGTCAGGCTCTGGTGAATAGACACTGAAAAAGAGAAGCAGCTTGTTATGGTGAATATATTTCAACAATAATGTGCAGATAATGAATATAAAGTAAGGAATTCCAGTGGCCAGGTTGTCAGGTGTCAGCAAGGCTCAGGGGTGAAAGGACATCAAAAAAGGAGTGTGGCTGTGCTGATGTGGCAGTCAGTTGGATGGTCAGTTGGTGAGCAAACACCAAAAAAACACCAGCTTGAATTCATGGTAATATATTTCAGCAATTTCAGCGATATAATGTATAGATACTGTATGCAAAGTGAGGAATTGCAGTGGAGTGGTCAGTCAGGTCATCAGTAAGGCTCAGCACAAACAGACACCAAAAAAGAAAAGTGGCAGTGCTACCACCCTATTTAACAGACAAGGGATTCCCTACAACCAAGCCACATGGTTTTTGGTGTACAAAAAAGGAAATCCATGTGGAAAATGCGAAATACACGAAACACCACTGGACACACCAACCCACTCAACCCACTCAACCCATCTGACATTCCTGACAACCTCCATGTTGCATTCCACCTAGTGGTAGAATGTATACTGAACCAGTTGGGCTACACTCTCTTAGGCCCATGAACATTCAATGTTCCAATTGCCATGCCCTGCATTTCATTTCAGAGAAGCTTAGCAACTCAAGCATTCACAATCCTCACTTTGGATTGTGTTGTCTTCAGAATCAAGTTGATCTGCCTCACATACAACAATGGCCACGTGTTCTGTAGGAGTTGTTTGATGATCCTTGAGATGTCAAAGACTTCAAAAAGAAGATATGCCAATACAATAATGCATTGGCATTTACCTCTATTGGCACTGACATGGAAAATGCTGCTATTCAAGGCTCTGGGCCAGCATCATTTCACATTCATGGCGCACTTCACCACCTCATGGGATCTCTCATACCATCTAATAGATTACAACCATCCTATGCTCAACTCTATATATATGATCCAGAGAAAGCTATTACGAATGTACATTTTCATCCTATTTTATCTGTAACTGACATTTCAGACTTAGACATTTCTGCACTCATGGACACACTTCACTATAGATTCACCTGGATCTCTGATCCCCTTCACCCATGCACAGTTTCACTTTCATTTCTGTGCTGTCCATGGCTATGTCTTCCATTCTGTCACACCTCATGGTGGCCATATGTTTTCCTTCCATTCGATCAACCATATGTCTACCTCATGTCCAACCTTTCATTTCATGGCTATGATTAATGCATGTGCTTGTCACATTGCCTGGACTACTATAGCATTACCCTATATCCCTATCTAGATTATGTATAAACATGTACACACCCTAGAGTAGTATTTAAAGGCCAAAGTAGCCACCAAAGAATTTCAGTCAAGTTCTCTTGAAGTCTTCCCTCTAGACCACCATCTGAATAAGACTCAGCCTTCTCACATTCCCTCCCCTTCTATCATTAGTAGACAGCCTCTTTAGACGCTCCCAGTATTGGAGTGGTTTATAGGTTGTTTCAGAAGCAACCAACATACATGTCCAATGCAATCCTCAACTGGATGGTGCTATTTTGCTAGATCTTTATACCACTCTTAGAGAAGTACATCCTTATGCACCACTCTACCAACAGGCCTATGAAATCATGAGGGTGAGTAGTTATGATTTGTGAAAGACAAGATTATTATTCATGATATCACATAGGCAAAACCACCTGAGGAACATACTGATGTTTGCATGCATCTTCATTTACAGCAGGTAGCTGATGCTAGAAGATATAATCTGCCTACTGTGGAGGAGATAGCTGCAGTTGTGCCAGGAGATGGTTTAGAGAATGTGGGAGTGCAGTGTGACATCATCATATGTTTGCAAGATGGTGGTCTACATCATATCAGCAATCTCCATCCATCCTATTTTCCACTACATTATGTGCTTTTTTTTCCACATGAAAAAAAGGGTTGGCACCTGGGTATATCCTTGCTGTTGAAAAGTCATATGCTGGGAACGGGACGCAAGCGATGCGGAACAGAATGGCAGATGTTGTTCATGATAGTGGACAAAGGAATACAGTACAGTGGGTGGCTATGAGATAGCTACTGTGTTAGGTAAGCAGTACCATAGCGAGTGATTCTACTCCAACACTCCCCCTGAATCATGAGTGGGTCCAAGTGAACAAAAGAAATGAAAGAAATGCATTCCCGGAAAGTTCAAAAGTCACCCAAAAATTACCAAGCAGCATCAGGCTCTTCTTCAGCAAGACTAGCATGCTCCTTGTTCTCCGGACAGTCTTTAGCATAGTGACCCTCCTTGCCACATTTGAAACAAGTGATGTTTGCCCTAGGATGAGTGGTGAAAGCAGAGTTGGAAGTGTCCAATTCGTCCTTGAACAATTGAAGCTTTGTAATCACTAAGCTGTTTGCGGCTGAGGTGGTGCTCTTCCTTGTTGAGCAGATGAGAGATGGTGAGTTCAAGGGTGAGCTCATCAGGTTTGACAGCATTGAAAGCAACAACAATGGAATCATATTCAGGAGGAAGACCAGAAGTGAGAATAACAATGGTAAGAAGATCCGGAAGCTTGATCCCGATGTCCTTCATGAGATGCACTTGAGCCTTAACATCACCAACCCATGATGTGATGGACTGCTCAGTGCATTTCTTTATGTGTGAGAACTTTTGCATAGCCGTGAGTTGGGTAGAGAGGCCATGGGTGCAATGAACACTAGCGAGGATATCCCAAATGGTTTTGGGATCATCACCGTGAACATAGATAATCTGGGTGTCATCAACATATAGCATGATTTTGGCTGTAGCCTTGAGTTGATGCAGGATGAACACATCAACAGCAGCAGTCGCAGTTGTGTTTGGATCAGGTGGATCTCTTTGCCCGACACAATGCCCCAGAGATCAGCACAGATGAGTAATGCACACATACAAATGCTCCAGGTGAGGTAGTTGGTCTCATTAAGACACACCATCACATTAACATTGAGAATTGAGGATGACATGACACACAAAAGGAAAAGTAGACCAAGGTGAATGTATGCAGGTTGAAATATGCGGGTTGATATGGATGGACAGGGAAAGAAAAAGAGTGAGAGTGTATGTGGATTGGAGCACCTACTTCAAGCTTAAGACATGATATGCGACACCTTCAACATGGCCTATTGGTCAAGATGAGATGCAGTGCCTGTATTGCAGCCTGTCGCTCAATAGCACGCTTGCACAGTTCATCATGCGGTTATTGTATTCTTGAATACCCCAATAACACAGGGTATCGTCCACTATGTTGAAAAGTCATATGCCAGGAATGGGATGCAAGTGATGCAGAATGGAACAGCAGATGTTGTTCGTGATAGTGGACAAAGGAATACAGTACAGTGGGTGGCTATGAGATAGCTACTGTGTTAGGTAAGCAGTACCATAGCAAGTGATTCTACTCCAACACTTGCAACAGTGTAATGGAAATGCACACTGCTCCAAGAAGGTTACACAACTTCTCTGGTATGCCTGCAGACTTCATATGCATCCTTCTGAGGTAGAGCCACAAAATCTCTTTAAAGGTGGAAGGCTATTCTAGCAATTTGTCTGCAATGGCTGGGCATCCATCGAGCAGTGTAATCTTACCTGGGCTGCCAACAATCAGACAAAACTCAGAGCCAACCTATATCAAGGATTGCAAAATCGCATGCATCTGTTATGATCTATTGCAAATGACACACCACAAGGCTCAGGACAGTCTTTCAGCATACACAGCTACTGGCACAAAGGATAATGTGGAGCCATTGTTCAACATTCAACACCAGCCTACAATAACAATATAGCCAGGGCAATGACCAGAGGTGGTAAACAAAGTGGATTAGATTGGGGTTTTCAGTTGTAAAGTGTTTACTTTATATATGTTACAGAAATGCACACAGACCATGCTATGCATGGGATGAAATACTAAGTAAGGTATGATGAAAGAAGTACTTGTGTAAATGACAGCATAAGATGAAGAACGGAAATAATGGTGGGAATAGATAAGGTGTGAATGAGACAGAGATTAAAACCATGAGATGTGTCACATGATTAGGTCTAGACCATAGTCATGTGATTGTTTCTCATGATTATGTGTGCTGAGTTACATGACTGGTAAATGCGAAATGACAAGTCTGAAAATGTTTGAAAATATTCATATTATAATACTACCTTCTTTTTAAGACTTGAATTCCAGGCGAGTCACAGAAGGCTCAGTGGTGGTGAAGTTCTCATAAGGGGAGAATAAAGAAGCGAAATTGGAGACAGTAAGTCCATGGAGTTTGTGAGATGTGAAAGAATTCTTTTTGTGAAAATCTGCAACTGTATGAGGGGCTGTGTGAATGATGTCAGCTGATTCCGATGTGTGATCTGTCTTGTCATAGCCCTTCCAATGTACAAGGTACTCCAACTTCTTGCCGTGAAGACATGATGTGGTTAAATATTTAATCTCAAACTGCTTTTCTCCTTCCTGGTCTACTTTGATCACTTCAGGATGGACTTTGGGTTGTCCTGGTAAAGTTTCCTGATAAGGTTTAACACGAGATATGTTGACCATGGAATGAATGTGGATAGAGTTGGGCAGTTTAAGGGTGACAGTGTTTGAAATGACCGCAGTGATGGTGTAAGGTCCAATCCATTTTTGTGTGAGCTTTTTTGCCATATAAGGAAGTTTGAGTTTCTCTGTGGAAAGCCAGACCTGCTAACCAACAGAGTACTCCAGTGCTTCTGAACGATTCTTCTTGGTTGAAGTAATCATTCTGTCTCTGATGGCTTCTAAAGCTGCTTCTATCTCCTTGTGAGAACAATCCATATCTCTGGCAAAACCTGCCAATTTCCCTTTGAAACCCATGCAAGGTGTGTAGTTCTGAGTGACATTAGAGGGAATGGTTCCAGTGGCAGTGGTTAACATATTGTTGTGGGAGAATTGAGCCATTTTGCACCAGTTTGCCCAATTGCCTTGCTTCTTTCTGTTATGGTTCTCCCTTTTCTCCTTTTCTTTCTCACACTTTAGCTATACACTGTATTCATATAAGTTGTTCGTTCGACTCTCTCCTTGTACATTTCTTTCCTCTTCAAGCATGTGACTTCTCCAGTTGGCCAAGGCCATTTTCCACATGACTCCACAGTCATTGCATCATTGATGACGCCATTCTTTTCTTTGTAATAACACTGACACATTGCCTTCTCATTTGTTCTCATAATCATATGACACGTCATCATTATTTCCTTTCCATTCTTAGTGTTATGTTCTCATGGTCCATGCAGGGTCTTCTTATGTATAAATACACGAGCACCTCTATGGTAGTTCCTCAGCTTAGACCTACCTTGATATCTTGTCATTGCTAGCACACTAGCAATCAACTTGTTCCTCACTCCCCTCATCCCTTGTCTCTAAGCCACCTTCATCACCAAGGCAGGTCGGAATCACCTTTGCTGTGACTGTACTCCTGGCCTAGTTGTACTTGAGCATATATTGCCAGATGACTTCCTTCAAACTGAGTCACATAAACACTTATGTGTCCGTGGACTTTCCTTGACTCTTAGCCCTTGACTCGCCCTTCAAGGTCTATGTTTGGTCCTACCTGGGTCAAGCGTAACAAAAGGTCTAAGCTCTTCTTGTATGACTACTTTTATGTAGGTCATCACCATTTCCCACCGCCCCCCCTACAACTCTCACTGGTGACCTCATTGTCCAGAACCCTCACCTGAATCCACCTTAGATGATACTAACGCTGAGGAAGAACCTGAAGAAAACTTTGATCTCTTCTCATCAGACATCACACTACCCTCATGGGAAGAAATCTTAGAAGACACCACCCTTTCCCACCAACTCTCCCACGCGCTCTCCCTCCCACATGAATCCACTCCCCCCTCTTTTACTCCCATTGCTCGAAACCCATCCTTTGTCCTACCCCCTCCACATCCATTCTCACCACCCATGTCTTCTAAGCCTGTTGAACTTCGCCTTGGGGCTCCTAAAGCCTTCAACAGATCCTACAACCAAGCCATTGAATGGCTCAACACCATGTCTACCTACCTCTTGGTAAACTCCAACGTCTACACCTCTGACGCCAAGAAGGTAGCCTTCACCCTTTCTCACATGACTGAGGGATCCACTCGCACCTGGACCACCATGTTTTGTCAGAAGGCTCTATCACAGTCTATTCCTGAGCTAGGAACCTACACCAAATTTAAGAACACCTTCAAAAAGTCCTTCAAATACCATGATATGATCAGCAATGCCGTCGCATGGTTATTTACCACCTGCATTGTCCCTAAGAAGGACAAACCCTGTGCCACTATGCTCCAGAATTACATTTCGGAGTTCCAGAACTGCATCGCCCTTGTGGACATTACTGACCCCAATGTCTTGATCTGGTACTTCGCGTCCAGAATTCCCCCCTTACTCATGACCAAGATCATGGGAATGGACAACATTCCCACTACCATAGATGATTGGTACAAGAAGGCCATACACTTCCAGACCCAATGGGATTGTACCCGCAAAATTGCCCAGGTAAACAAGAAACCCTCAGGCGGTTACCATTCCTTCACCCCCCGCTCCTCTCCATCCACTACAGCTGCCAAGGATCCCAATGCTATGGATGTCAACATGGTTAGAGTTAGCAAGCTGACCGATGCAGAACAACAACATTACCACAAGGAAGGCCTCTGCTTCTGCTGCCGTAAACCCAGTCACACATTCTTCAAATACCCTGGATTTTCAACCACCGACAAGCTGAAGAACAAGCATGTTAATAAGGTTGAAGAAGAAGCACTTCCAAACCTGGAGGAGATAGAGGATGATGACAAGAATGAGAACGTTCATTGTGTTTCTTTTTTATCAGATTTTTAAAACAGGGATCTGCTTCAACACCAGACTCCCCTTCCTCTAGTAACAGTGTAACTATACCTTCTCTCAAAGTGAAAGCAATAGAGATCACAGTTCAGCTCATCATTCCCTCACACACACTCAAAGCCATCGAAACCTGAGCCCTCATTGACAGTGGGGCCAGTATCAACTGTATGGACTAAGACTTCACCAAGAAAAACTCACTCCCTATCTGGAAACTCCAGGAACCCCTCTGTGCCTGGAACGCCAATAGTTCCTACAACAAGAATGGTAATATCCGATATGGAGTCACCCTCTTCATCAACATAGAAGGCATTGCTTACCATGTGCTTTTCCACCTGATGTCCCTCAAGGACAATATCCTCCTCAGAATCCCATGGCTCCATGCTGTCAATCCCCAGATAGACTGGGCCAGATGGACTATCTCCATTGCCGAGTCTTCCAATCAATCAAAGAAACTTTATTCCTCCCACATCGCCAACATCAAATGACATGATGCCCACTACTGGATGCCTCCCCCTGCACCACCACATCACATCAACATTTATGCTACCAAACAAAAAAAGTTATATTCCTACAATGGATGGGAAGAGGAAAGCCAATTCGTCTCTTGCACCATGGGCAATCGGGCCCTATACTGAACCCTTAGATTTGGATCTCACTACGCCCCCCTCAGATCAGTCCAAATCATGCATCTCACGCAAGCCACAGAACTTGCCATCTCTGCCAACAAGGACAAACCCAAGATCACACTACCCCCGGCCTACACCGACTTCACCTCTGTCTTCTCAAAAGAGGCCACGGACCATATTCCCCCTTCTAGACCCTATGATCATGAGATTAATCTCAAAGAGGGGTTCACCCCAAAAATAGGGAAGCTCTATCCGCTGACTCCTGAAGAATGGACCACCACAGAAGCATTCCTTGATAAAAACCTCACCGCTGGAAAGATCCATCCTTCAAACTCCCCTCAAGCATCACCCTTCTTCTTCATCAAAAAGAAGAATGGTGGACTCTGCCCCTGCCAAGACTACTGATATGTCAATGAACACACTGTTCGTGACACCTACCCCCTTCCACTCATCTCCGACCTCATTGATAAACTCAAAGACATGAAGGTTTTCACCAAATTTGATGTCCAATGGGGCTACAACAACGTATGCATCAAGGATGGTCATCAATGGAAGGCCGCATTTGTCACTCACAAAGGACTCTTTGAATCCATGGTAATGTTCTTCGGGCTCTGCAAGTCTCCTGCCACTTTCCAACATTTCATGAATGACTCCTTCCGCAACATGATTGCAGAAGGATGGCTCATCATTTACATGGATGACCTCTTAATTTTCTCCCTTGATGAAGCTACCCACAAAGAACATACAAAGTGTGTTCTCCAACAAATGACGAAACTTGACTTGCATCTCAAACTCAAAAAGTGCAAATTTGCTACCACAGAAGTTAAATACCTCGGCCTCATTGTCAAACCTGGCGAACTCGCCATGGACCCCATCTTGGCCTGTTCCCACCACAGTCAAGGAAGTCTGCTCCTTCCTTGGCTTCACCAACTTCTACCATCGGTTTATACCGAACTACTCCACCATTGCCTGACCCCTCATTGACCTCACAAAGAAAAATCTCCCCTGGCACTGGACTTCCATATGCCAAGATGCCTTCACTTCCCTTAAGAAGCTTTTCCTTTCCAAGCCAGTACTCTACATGCCAGATCTTGCTGCACCATTTGCCATCACCACTGATGCCTCACAAAATGCCACTGGAGGTATTCTTCTTCAGGCCAACTCCAATGGAGATTGGCACCCCTGTTCCTACCTCTCGCAATCTTTATCCCCTGTGGAATGGAACTACGATATCTATGATCATGAACTCCTTGCAGTCATCTGTGCCCTCAAATCATGGAGACACTACCTTCATGGTTCGCAATTCCCCATCCAGGTTTTCACAGACCACAAGAACCTGATGTACTTCCACTCACCCCAAGCCCTCAACTGCCGCCAAGCCCACTGGCTTCTTGACCTAGTGGACTTTGATCTCAAGATAATCCACATTCCTGGATCCCATCTTTCAGACCCAGATGCCCTGTCTCATTGTTGTGACCACTTTCCTTGGTTGGACCTGGACAATAAAGCCATCACACTTCTTCCCCCGTCCATCTTCATCTGTGCTATCAACACTGCCCTTGCCGATAAGGTCACCACTGCATCCCAAGGTGATCCCCTCATGCTACAGCCCCTCCAATCAATCAACGAAGACATTCTCGCCGCCTTCCACTCTCACCTCTCTGACTGGCAGATGGAAGGTGATGTTCTTATGTACAAGGGACGCATTTATGTCCCTGACTCCAATGGCTTATGCCATTTCATCCTTCAATGATGTCATGATCATGAGACTGCTGGTCACCAAGGTTTCTTAAAAACTTGGCAGCTCATCTCCACAGAATTCTGGTGGCCTGGCCTGGCCAGCCACGTCTGCCGATACGTCAAAGGCTGTGCCATGTGCCAGCAGAACAAGTCCAACACTCATCCCACTGTCCCTCTGCTTACCCCCATTAAATCCTCCGCCTTTTGCCCCTTCCAGCAGATCTCCTGTGATCTCATCACCGATCTTCCCACATCCTCCTCCTTCGATTCCCTCCTGGTCATGGTTGACCATGGGCTTACTAAGGGGGTGATTCTTTGCCCCACCAAGAAATCCATCACCACCAAGGGAGTTGCCGCCCTCTTTTTTCACAAAGTATATCTCTGCTTCGGTCTATATGACAAAGTAATCTCTGATCACGGTTCATAATTCACCTTCACCTTTGCCAAAGAGCCCAGATGGATCCTGAATTACGATCTTTCCCTCTCCACCATGTACCACCCTCAAACTGACGGTGAGACAGAACGAGTCAACCAGGAAATTGAAATATATCTCTGCATCTTTTGTGGAAACAACCCTGGTTCCTGGGCTGACAATATTTCCCATGCAGAATTCACCCACAATCTCCATCCCCACTCCATCACCAACCAATCACCTTTCTATCTCATGATGGAATATGAACCCCATGCCCTTTCTTCAGTAATCACCGAATCTTCACTTCCTGCCATAAAAACTCGTCTCAAGTCCCTCACCACTGCTTGGGACGAAGCTCTCGCTGCTCACAAACTCACATGCCAAACCATGGCTGCTTGCACATGCCAGAGATTTACACCTTTCAAAAATGGAGACAAGGTCTGGCTTGAAGCTCGCAACCTGAAACGCTCCACTATAAACCCCAAATTCACCCTGAAACAGGAAGGACCTTGACCATCACCAAAGTCCTATTTCCAATCACATATCAACTTCATCTTCCCATGACATGGAAGATCCACCCTGTCTTCCACGATTCTCTTCTATTGCCATACTGTGAGAATGCCGTCCATGAATGGAACTTCCCGAAACCTCCCCCTGATTTTATTGCCGGTGAAGAAGAATATGAAATCAACCGGATCTTACGTCACCATGGAACACTGCGATCCTGCTTCTTCCTGATCCAATGGAAGGAATACACAGCCGAAGATAACTCATGGGTCCCAGAACAGAATTTGAAAAATGCCAACTCCGCTCTAAAAGCTTATAAAAAGCTTCACCCATCTGCCTTCCCTCCAAAACACTCTTGACCTCATACCACCAATGCCCATGGCCATCAACTTCACCACCCCTGTCTCCATCTCTACAGTCTCATCACTCCCCTCCTCACCCCTCCAGCATGTCTCCCCCATTGAAGCCAATGATACTCTCACTGATCTTGTGGGATATCCTTCTCCCTCTAGCTCATACTACCATGCGCCTTCTCCGTCTATTTTTGATCTTGACACTGGAATTTCTCCCCCATCTACACCCTTGACTCATTCACCTGATGCTCACCTTGATGAGCAATTTACTTCTTCTGATTCTTCTCCTTACATACCAGTTTCTGTGGCTACTTGCCCAGAACCCCTTCAGTCCATAGATCCCCCACTCTTCACCTCCTGTCTACATGACAAACACCCCAATGGCAAGGACATCATAATCCTCATGCAGCAGCTCCATAACCCCTGCATTGCCACTTATGTGGACCATTTCCTCGACGTCGACTCTCCCCTCCATGCTTTATACAAAGCATTCCTTCAAAACGCCACTATAATCTCCCACCTAGAACATCCCATCTCCCACGCAGAACAAGAGTTAGTCAACTGTATACTTCTGGATGATGCCAAGGACGTCCAAGCCCAACTCTATCTCACCATGTACCAGTTAGAAATAAAGGAATTCCTTGTTGATGTCGACAACTACCTTCTCTGTCAAGCATGCTTGACATGCCCTCTCACCCAAGAGCTCGCTGCCGCTCAGACAATCCATGAACAAGCATGGACTCGTAACCTTGCCCACTCCGCCACCCTTCATCTCAGGCAACACCTCCCCGTCACCAACCTATCCGAGATCCTTGCACCATGCATTCCCACTGTCATCCCAGCTCCTGAAAGCCCTGTCACACCTTCCCCAGAACCCACCGAGGAAGTCATTGAACATGTTGACCCAGCATTCATCAAACCTAGAGAACCAAAGACACCATCTGTATCCTCCTCTCCATTAGACAAGGAAACTCTTCAGACCCTAGACAGGGAAGAAGCTCTAGCTGTGCTATCGGACCCCCTTCCACCTTCACACCCTGACTACCCCAAGGCATGCTTCGGCTGCCACTGCCTTGGCCATTGGAAATGAGGGTGTCTGGCCTATATTTGTCCCATCTGCCAGTGTTTCACCCTGGAACACTATCAGAAAGACTGTCCACAGTTCTTCTATGCCACCTGCCATCGTATGGCCCCCGGTCACTTCCCCAACCTCTGTCCCTCTTGGCGTCCTCGTCGCGCCAACTCTGATACCTCCTCCTTGTCTACCTCCTTCCACAGGTCCTTTCAATCCTACAGAGCTCGCACCGCTCCCACCACTCGTTCTCAAGAACCACACAGATCCAACTACCCATATGAATGCTCTAGTCCACTCCATGAGGTCTACATCGACAACGACCCCTTTGATGACATTGCCTACATGAACATGACCAGGTCTTCTTAGATTGGTCTTAGTGGGACTTCGACTGTTAGCAGGGGGGTAATGTTATGGTTCTCCCTTTTCTCCTTTCCTTTCTCACACTTTAGCTATACACTGTATTCATATGAGTCGTTCGTTCGACTCTCTCCTCGTACATTTCTTTTCTCTTCAAGCATGTGACTTCTCCAGTCAGCCAAGGCCATTTTCCACATGACTCCGCAGTCATTGCGTCATCAATGACACCATTCTTTTTTTTGTATAACACTGACATGTCGCCTTCTCATTGGTTCTCATAATTGTATGATGTGTCATCATTATTCCCTTTCCATTCTTAGTGTTATGTTCTCATGGTCTGTGCATGGTCTTCTTACATATAAATATGTGAGCACCTCTACAGTAGTTCCTCAGCTTAGACCTACCTTGATATCTTGTCATTGCTAGCACACTAGCAATCGACTCGTTCCTTGTTCCTTGCTCCCCTCATCCCTTGTCTCTAAGCCACCTTCATCACCAAGGCAGGTCGGAATCACCTTTGCTGTGACTGTACTCCTGGCCTAGTTATACTTGAGCATATATCACCAGACAACTTCCTTCAAACTGAGTCATGTGAACGCTTACGTGTCCGTGGACTTTCCTTGACCCTTAATCCTTCACTCGCCCTTCAAGGTCTACGTTTGGTCCTACCCAGGTCAAGCGTAACACTTTCCAACATAAGTGTGGAGATATTGTTTGAGATCTCTGTTAACACACTCTGTTTGGCCATCTGTTTGTGGATAATAGGCTAGCATCAAAAAGAAAGTCATTCGGTGCATCAACCCCTAAAGTGGCTGATTCAGATTCCAACTCAAAACAAAAGTCTGAAGATAAAGAAATAGAATTGATGAAGATAGAAGGTGTTACAAACTTTCCCTATGGCCTTGAGGAAGATCATTCTCCCTTCTGTTTCTCCCTTATATGGCTTGACACCAACTTTACATATAACTTCTTCAACAGCCTAGTCCTTGAATATTGATTCCCCTTTCATTCCCACTCTCTCATGGACAGCCTATTTTCTTTCAAGAGATATTTCCTTCTTTGGATTCCTTTTGTTCCCCCTTTCCAGTAACTTGCTGTGGCTCATTGCTTGGTCCATGCTCCATAGTTAGACCTATAAATATGCTGCCCTTGTACTACTACTCCTCAGCTAGTTCTATGCAATACAAGTGTAGTTTCTAGTCTTCCAGCCTTATTGATTGCAATCTTGAGTGCTGAGACCTCTACTTGCTCCATGAGACTTCGACCTACTCCTATAAGTGGTCACTATAGCTAGAAGCTACACCTCTGCGTAACAAAAGAACTAGCTCGTCCCTACACTCCTGCTATTTAGCAGAAGCACAAACCTTTGCCCAACATTTCCTGAGTCAGCAAAAGAGGCTATCACATAGATTTCCCAAAACCAGAAGAACCCCTTGGGATTAAGCCACCCAGAGACAAAATACTTGACAACTTCGACACCCCCTGAGCAAACTCCTTGGCACCTGTTGACATAGAGATGACCAACACTCCAGTTAGAAAGATTAAGCTGAAGGTGGGTCTTCCCAATGACTTTTCTGGATATCTGAATGATGCATCCAAATGGATCCTGGTCATGGTGGCCTATTTGAAGATGAATGAAACCCTCTATAGTGACGATGCCAAACTTCTCATCTCCTTAAGCAAGATGAGCAAAGGACAAGGAAGAGACTGCTTTGAAGGATGGTACTTGAAACTTGTAGACAACAAGATCAAAGATGATGACAAGACTTTCACCAAAATGGTTGAAGATTTCAGAAAAACCTTCTTCCCCTATGACATAGCTGCCAAAGTGAGGGTTGAGTTGGGGAACCTTAGACAGAACTATAGAAACAAAAAGGATGGATTCGAGAAGTACGTTTCTGAATTCCAACTCCTAGCAGCCAAGACTGGCTTCAAAGATGAAAATGCCCTCATTGAATGGTTCATCCGAGGGTTAGACTCTAAACTCTCAGAACAAGTTCTTTTCATGGAAACTGTCCCCTCCACTCTGAAAGATTGGATTGCCAAAGCCACCCAATTCCATGCCAACTTCTGACACATCTCTGACCTCCAAGACAAGAGATCCTTTCTTCCCTTTTCCCACTCCTCCTTTTCTCAAAGGAACCCCAATGCTATGGATGTTGATGCGGTCAGACTCTTCCCTATAGAAAGGGCTAAACATATGAGAGAAAACCAATGCTTTATTTGTCACAAAGTAGGCTGCAGGACCACCAACCATCCCTCCCACTCCAACAAACTATCCACCTTCACCACTCCTCCCAAACCTACTACCCAGGTCAGGGCAGCAAGGACCTCCCATATCGACTTCTACATGAAGGAACTTGATGACAGGAAGATCTCTAAGGAAGACATTTTCAAAGTCCTCAAAACCTATTTTGAAGAAGAGAAGGAAGCTCTGGCTGAAGAAGAAACCATAGCATCTGCCAAGATTGAGAAAGTCAAGGATTTTTGAAAGGGAGGGAAGTGATGATGTTTTCTCCTCCACAAACCATTGCTCCTATAATAGTATCAGATTGTAAAGTCCCAGAAATCCGAGTCCCCATTTCTATTTTTCTGCAGGAAGGAGCACAAATCATCGACACTTTTGCCCTCATTGATAGCAGAGCCATCGGATGCTTCATTGATTGAGACCTTGTTCAAAAAAGACACTACCCCCAGACTCACCTTCTCAAGCACCTTCAAGCACAAAATGTTGATGGAACAAGCAACCAAGGAGGGGTTATTCGCCATAAAGTCTCCCTTTTCATCCGAATAGCTGAGGTTGAACAGAAACAAGATTTCTATGTCCTAAACTGCAGAAAAGAAAATATGATCCTAGGCTTACCTTGGCTATGAGAAGTCAACCCCACCATAGATTGGTCAGCTGGAAAAGTACATATCCCAGACTGTCCCACCAGACCTCACCATGACTCCCCCCAAGCAACCTCTCAATGATATCTCATGTGATATCTAGATTTTGACCTTGACTGCAAAACTTCATGACTTTGGGAAAAACATATCTTCAGAATCACTCACTCCCTCAATAAAACCACCATCGCCATGGAGCTTGCTCAAAAGGAAGAGAAAAAGAAAAGTGAAATACCCACTCTTTACTCCTTCTTTGAAGACGTCTTTGAGAAGAAGATTATAGACGAATTACCTCCCTCTTGGACCTTTGACCATGCCATTGAACTCAACAAAGACTTCCTCCCTAAGGTAGCCACAGCATATCCTCTCAACCCTAAGGAGACCGAAGCTTGCCGAGCCTTTGTAAATGAACATCTCGCTTCTGGAAAGATCACTCCGTCCAAATCCCCACAAGCCTCCCCTTTCTTCTTTGTACTGAAGAAAGACAGCTCCTTATGCCCCTGCCAGGATTACAGATATATCAATTCCTTTACTGTCAAGAACGCTTATCCACTCTCCCTGATTTCTGACCTTGTAGACAAACTCAAAGGGTCAAAAATCTTCACTAAGATGGATATTAGATGGGGGTATAACAATGTTCTTATATGACCAGAGGATGGCTGGAAGGCAGCATTCATCACTCCCTTCAGGCTTTTTGAACCAACTATAATGTTCTTGAGATTATGCAACTCCCCCTCCACTTTCCAAGCCCTGATGAATCACACCTTCGCTGACATGATAGCAGAAGGATGGCTCATTATCTATATGGACAACATCCTCATCCACTCTGATGATGAAACTCTCCATCAGGAACAAACTCAAAAAGTCCTTCAAAGACTCCAAGAACATAAACTCTTTCTCAAATTGGAGAAATGCTTCTTTAATGTCGATGAAGTAGAGTATCTTGGAATGATCATATAAGAAGGACAAGTCAAAATGGATCCCATGAAATTGAAGGCCATCAATGAATGGAAACCCCCTATCTCAGTTAAGGGAGTATGATCTTTCATCAGATTCTATAACTTCTACCACAGATTCATTCCAAACTTCTCAAGCGTAGCCTGACCTCTCCATGACCTCACTAAAAAGAATGCTAAATGGGAATGGGGAACCACCCAACAAAATGCCTTCCTCACCATAAAAAATGTGTTCACCCATCATCCAGTACTAATCATGCCTGATACACTTAAACCTTTCTTTGTCATGACTGACGTCTCCCTAACCACCACCGAAGCAGTTCTTATGCAAAAGGACAAAAATGGAGATTTACATTCCTGTGCTTTCCTCTCGAAGACTTTGTCCACCACAGAAAGGAACTACAACATATATGATAGAGAACTCCTTGCCATCATCCACACCCTCAAAGAGTGGTGACACTACCTCCAAGGGACCTCTTTTCCTGTCTCAGTCATTACTGACCACAAAACCTGTCCTATTTCAAACAACCCCATAAACTGTCTCAACGACAAGCATGCTGGATGCTATTCCTCCAGGACTTCAACATTTCCTACCAAACGACGCCCAGGTCACAAATGGGCCCCATCAATGCCCTATTCCGCCAAGATCAAATTAACACCTTGAAGAATAATCAAGAAGTCGCCCTACTCCCTCCTTCCCTCTTTATCAATGCCATCAATACAGCTATCCTGGATAAAATAGCACAATCCTCTCCTTCTGATCCCCTAGTGGCAACTGTGCTCAACACATTGAACAATGGAAAATCCCT
>JBBPRF010000428.1:0-24209 GCA_038092875.1 Lanmaoa pseudosensibilis | reverse complement strand
CTCATATCTCAATAAGTGTCAGGGAAGAGATATTACCAAATATATAGTAACAGGTATGTAAGAAACATTACTGAGCAATAGTGTCATACTGTAAAAGGCCCGGAAGTGAAAGTTCCAGAAGTGGTTCCAGTGGTTCTGAGTCTGGAAGAGCAGGAAGCAATTCTGGAAGTGGTTCTGGTGGTTCTGAGTCCAGAAGAGTGTGGGAAAATTCCAGAAGTGGTTCTGGAATGGAAGGCTTTCATCCCGAAGGTTCTGGAAGAGCTAGAACCTCAGAAGCAGGTATTTTGTCACCAAGGATCACTCACAAGCTAGATGGGGTGCAACAAGAAGCTTGTGAGATGGCTGTCAAAGTAGTGATATTCAACGATTATTCACTCACTAGTTGGGATGCAACAAGGCAGGTACAGTATGTGAGACGGCTGTGCAAGCATGCCATTGACAACCACTTATGGGCTAGATGAGATGTGACAAAGAAGACAAAGTCTGTGAGGTGGCTGTGAGAACAAGGACTGGACAATCACTCACCATCTGGACGGGGTGCAACAATGAAGATAAAGTCTGTGAGATGGCTGTGAGAGCAGGGGTTGCATGATGGCTCATGGACTACATGGGATACAATAAGGCAGATACAGTCTGTGAGATGGCTGTAAAAGCAGGTATTGAATGATCACTCACAAACTGGATAGGATACGACAAGGTAGACAAAGTATGTGAGACAGTTCATGAGTCATCATTGAATACCTGCTTTCACAACCATCTGACAGAGTGTATCTGCCTTGTTGCATCCAATCCAGTCCGTGAGTAATCATCAATGTCCTCTTTTTGCGGCTATCTCAGACTTTATCACCCTTGCCGCACCCTATCTAGGATATGAGTGATCGTTGATTCCCTGCCAATAGCCGTCTTACAGACTGTATCCTCTCTGTCATGGCCCATTTAGGACATGAGTGATCCTTGATGCCCTGCCGACAGCCGTCTCACAGACCATATCTTCCCTGTCGCATCCCATCTAGGATGTGAGTGATCTTCGAGTCGCTGCTTTCACAGCCACCTTACAGACAGTTTTATCTTTCTCGCTTTCCATTTAGGATGTGAGTCATTGTCGAATACCTGCTTTCATAGCTATCTCACAGACTGTATCTGCCTTGTCGCATCCCATCTAGTCTGTGAGTGATTGTCAATGTTTTTCTTTCGCAATTGTCTCAGACCTTATCGTCCTTGTTACACCTTATCCAGGATGTGAGTGATTGTCAATGCCCTGCTCATAGCCATCTCATGGACTGTATCTTCTCTGTTGTGCCCCATTTAGAACGTGAATGATCCTCGATGCCCTGCTGACAGCTGTCTCACAGACCATATCTTCCTTGTCATACCCCATATAGGATGTGAGTGATTTTCGAATCCCTGCTTTTACAGCCACATTACAGACGATTTTGCATTTCTTGCTTTCCATCTAGGATGTGAGTGATTGTTGAATATCTGCTTCCATAGCCGTCTCATAGACTGTATCTACCTTGTTGCATTTCATCTAGTCTGTGAGTGATTGTCATTGTCCTCCTTTCGCAACTGCTCATTCTTGTCACACCTTATCCAGGATGTGAGTGATTGTTGATGCCCTGCTTATAACTGTCTCACAACATCTTATTTGTCACACTCCATCTAGGATGTGAGTGCTTGTCAATGCCCTGCTCACAGCCATCTCACAGACTGTATCTGCCTTGGCGCATCCTGTATAGTCTGTGAGTCATCATGCAATCCCCACTCTCACAGCCGTCTCACATTTTCCTTGTTGTACCCCATCTAGCCTGTGAGTGATCGCCAACCCTTTGTTTCCATAGCCATCTTAAGGTCTTTATCCTCCTTGTGGTGTGTTTGGCCAGGACATCTGGGAGTCCTCTGGTGAGCGAGGATCTCTCTATGTTCATCATACTTCTATAACGCTAAACTTTGCTTACACTTTCTTGTCACCAGAGACCAAGTTGAATAAACTCTTGCTATGGCTAGATCCCTTGAATTCCAGTTGAAATCACCACATTGACACACTTCACTTGTATCAAGAAGGCACATGCATGTGGCTACCTAAAACTGAGGTATTCATCCAATGGAGAGGTGATGAGAATACATTTTTATGGCTACATGGAAAAGGTGTGGTTTATGGCTGTTTTGGGGGGGTACCATTGCTTATATTGTGAATCTATTGCTGTGGGATCAGTTGGAGCAGGGAAGTCCATGTTAGCATACATGCCTTCTTTCTTTGGTTCCCAACACCTATATTGAACAGTTTTAGTGCATACATGATCGAGCATCTACTGGGAGGGGGAGAAGCTCTGGGATTTTTCTTTTGTGACTGCAGGAACGAACTGTCAACAAGTGCCACAGAGGTGATGTGCTCCCTCCTATCCCAGCTGTTTTTGCACACCTATTCCCATGATATCGACCTTGAGCAGTTACTTGATGATATACTTGAAAAGAAATATCAAGAAAAGCAAACTCAAGACAACTCATTGCTTTATAACCTTCAGAACCTTCAACACTGTTATGAACTACTGCGAACAATAATCCACAAGGCTCGGGGACACGTCTTTCAGAGTACACGACTTCTGGCACAAAGGATTGTGGAGCTTTCACCCACATTCAACACCAGCCTACAAGGTGGATGTACACCAGGCAATGACCAGAGGTGGTAAACAAAGTGGATTAGACTGGGGAATCCAGTCGTATGTGTCTAGCTTATATATGTTACAGGATTGCGCACGGACCATGCTGTGCATGAGATAAACTACTAAGTATAGTAAGATGAAAGAAGTGTTCATGTGAATGACAGTGTGAGATAATGAGCAGAAACAATTGTGGGAATAGATAAGGTGTGAAAGAGACAGAGATTAAAACCATGAGGCATGTCATGTGATTAGGTCTAGACCATGGTCATGTGATTGTTTCTCACGATCACGTGCACTAGTCATGTGACTGGTAAAGGCGAAATGATAAGTCCAAAAAAGTTTGAAAATATTCATATTATAATAAACACCTAGTGTCCCTTGTTGCAAGTCATTTCAGCTGCAAGCCTGTTGTGGTAATAGATGCACTAGACCAATGTGCACAGATTGCACAGCTTTCAGATGCTCTTCTCAAGCTGAATGAGGAGGGTGTACAGCTATTGGTGACAAGTTGGCCACAGCAGCTCATTAAGGATAGATTCTCAGGACTTCCTTCACTCTCATTGGAGAGTATGGCATCAGAAGTTGCAAAAGACATAGCTTTACATGTCACAAAGGAACTTGGTCCCAAAAATTTTGATCCTGACTTAAAACAAGAGGTGATTGTGAAGTTGAATGAGAAAGCAGATGGCATGTAAGGACTCATGCTTCCAATGTCAACTCATGAGTCATGTTTGAGGTTTTCTAGGTTTAGCTGGGTTCCATGTCAACTTGACACCATTCAACAGTGCAGAAACATCCAAGAATTCCAAAAAGCACTCAATACCCTCCTACTTGGGCTTGATGGGACATACAAGAGAATCCTGCAGGAGATTGACAAACAGATTCCTGAAAGGGATCTAGTTCAACATGCCTTGGTTTGGCTCACAATTGCACTCAAACCTCTTCAGTTGTCTCAATTGCTTGATGCACTCTCAATCAATCTCCAGCAGCAAACCATTCATTTTGAGCTAAAGTGCATGCCTGCAATTTTGGATGCACTATCATGCCTTGTCACGTATGATGAAGTGACAGATCTTGTCATCCTATGTCATTTCAGCCTCAAGGTATGTTGCCAAATTTTCCTGCCATTTGGCCATATAAATAGTTGGTTTCATAGGAATACCTCTTAGGAGAGTTCATTCATGAGACACTGCCCATGTATCACATCAACCCACAAGATGCTCATGCTGAAGTGGCACAACTCTGTGTACTCTACATCACTCATGTCTTTGAGTAAGACCTTTCAGATGCCATGGCTTTACCATTGGAATTATCTAGGTTTCCATTGCTTCCTTATGCACTCTCATGTGGTTTCAGCCATATTGCCCACATCAAGCCAGGATCCAAGGTCATCCTTGATGCACTCAAGGACCTTCAGTTGAATATCTTGCAGTATCCATCATATTGGGATCGGATTTGCAAGTTGACAGATGAATAACTTTGTACCTGGTAAGATGCTATTCCAATCTAACATGGTATGGTGGAGATTTGAACTCATCAATGTATTAGTGGAGCATTGGGAATGTGTACATGGTTATGGGGATTGCTGTGAAAGAATAGTACATCATGCATGACTGCAGACACATGGAACAGAATAATCCACCAGAATGTGTAATCAAGACCATCCATGTTATAGTTTTCCCAGGAGGTGATCACCAAGCACCGTGAAATGAGCACCAATGTTTTATCTGTTGTGTATGCAGAGATGATGGTAAAGGAGGACATCTAGGACAGAAATACGTCAGGTAGAATTGAACGGGAACGGGGGAGACACGACGTTGTTCAGAAGGCCCCAATCGTCAAGAACAAGTTCCTAAACAGAACAGTGTCACACCAGTCCCACGCTCACACATGGACGCACACCCCGATCGAACAAAAAAGAAAAAGAGGACGTACAAAAAGAAGTAGACAATGCTGTCTCTGACGAACACGTCCATCAAGTCGTTGACCTTCCACGTGTGCAACATCCGTCGCATGTCAAGGGCATGCTTGATGAAATAGCCCACGGCGAGCAAGATAGAAGCGAGTTGACGACCGGACCGCTGCGCAGACATAGATTTCAGAGAGCATCCAATCGATCGCTTCGTGGCATCGACTCAGATGGCGAAGAGAAGACAGAAAAATAAACGTACCGGTGATCCCGCTTCGTGGACCGAAGATGACGCCTGCGACTGCGAGATCGACTGCGATTCTTGTCGATATCATCACGACCAGGGTCAGGACGATGTTCGAACCGAAGTACATCGCATATATGCGCATGGCCATGATGACTGGGATATGCAGTGTTAGAATGTGGTTACATCGTAGTCACAGTGACTGACCATCCCCTACGACCGTGCTCACAAAGACACCAAAGTTGGCAAATTCGTCGACTCCAACACCTACACAAATGCACCAGCAGAAAGGGATGGTTCCAGCTAAGGATTGTTCCTACATCTGTAATTGAGAGGCATGTCACTTCTTTAGTCGTGATCGCGCGACTATGAATGTCAACATACCCCTACAGTAAAAGATCAGTCGCATGTTCATTGTGAGAGGATGACAGACTTACTGATGGCGACTTTGAGATGCTTGCGTTGACTGCACACTTACGGTCAGACGTGCAAATCTTTTTCGATAAATGATACCCTTACATGCCCAAAAGTCCCTGAATCCCCCCAAGTCAGATGACTACATGGTTCAGATTTAGGGGTCCGCTTACAGTGCAAGGGCTATTCCTAGATAACGGACCTATAACGGGTGTAATGAGCGTCATTCAGGGCACAGCCTATCGACGGGAATTAGAGTGATGGACCCACAATAACGTAAAATGTAGACATGAACGACCATTAAACAAATGGACGACGCCCATATCTTTAGCGCAAAGGCGTGAGTACGGTACTGCTCAAGGGCATACCCAAATGTATTCCACCTATGCTAGTCTGAGTATAGCTGGGTAACCCCACGTATGCGACTCACCTCTCTCTTGGAAACATGAAAGCTGTTTCAATGACGCGTGTGATTAGTAGACATAAACGTGGAGTCAGTGGGGAATCGTGGCAGAGTCGTAGCAAATCAGTGCAACGGCAGCCGCTGCAAATCGACGAAATGAGAATGATACACGGGACGTTCAGCGCATTATGGAGGGAGGGACACGATCACACCAATTGGCGAGCTGAGTGGCCTCTATGGTAGGCAACCTGGCAGACAGAGGAATTGTCCATTACGACGTCACCCATCGTCGCACGTTGTCAGGGGGCACAGAGAAATAAGGAATGAGGAAAAGAAGAACGAGTAACAACTTTATTATACGTTGACTGACCTTCGCTTCAGTATGCTCCCGGGCCGATGCTCAGGACATCCTTGGGGTGGCGGCGTATCACAATATTGGCAGGTATGACCACCCCCTCGATGCCAGTTTGCCAAGGGTGGGGCTAACGTCCTGTGAGTTCAAGTTCGTTGGGTGGCGTTAGTAAGCCCTTCTCATCATCGATGCATCCACCATGGACATTCGTTGCTTCAAGTTGGGCAACTTTGCTTACCCTTGCGATGCACAGAGAAACGGACGCGTTTCAAGTAGCCACTAGGTCAAGTGATGTTTGACGACGACCTTGAACCCATCCCGCGGAGTCTCGATGGAGGAGCCTCGTTCGAAATCGGGTCGGAATGATACGAACCACAGGCAGGTCAGTGAGGTCACCCGGGCCGGACAGCGAAGGGCAGCGCAGCGTACGCGGGAAGGTCCGGGGAGGCAGTGAAGAGAGCTTCCGCAGATTAATTAGATTCGTACCACCGTCCTAGAACAAGACTCTGGAGTACTGGGAGTCCGACCGCATCACGTTTGTATCCATGTCGATGTTCGTCCGAGGAGATCTAGGCAAAAAGACTGTCCGATACATAGTATACAAGAACGAATATGCCAAGTCAGGTCACTCGTCACGCGCGAGCCCCTCCTCTGGTACGTCCCTCGCCTCGGGGTACAACTCATGCGCAACCTGGTCCGCTAGCGCCTCCTCGTGGTCCAACGGTCCCTCTTGTTTCCTCCCCGCCGGAACCGCGGTCTGATCCTCCACCGCAAGAGCAGGCACCGACGACGTCTCATTCGTCTTTGAAGGTTCACGAACACCCTCCCCCCGCGTCTCCGTCTCCGTCTCACCCTCACCGCTCACCCCCTCAGTCGTCCCGCTCACCCCCTCTAAACTAACCACACTAACCACCCGCTCCCCATCACCCCCGCCAGACGACACCACATCCTTGTAGTCCGAATCAACCCTCGCCGCGCTCTTCTTGGCCTCTCGGTCGTCCTTTGCAAACACGTCCTTGCCAGGCTCGGCGACGATCCCCGAAGGTATCATCGTGTTCACCTCGGGTGCGACGGGTTGGTCGGCGTCAACGACGACTGCGGGGCGTCCATCGGGCTCGCCGCCGACCGTGGCCTGTACAGGGACCGTCTTGTCCGGCGTTGGCGCCGGTGTTCCATTATACTGCGAGTACTACACAAGCACCCCCGGAGAATTCCACATCAACGTTGAATCCGACTCATCAAAAGAAACAACTCAAGACTCACGTCGTCCAAAAACTCGGGGCTTTTACAATGAAAAAAAAAAAAAAAAGCATTGTCACGACGATCAGTGTCATCAGGCGAAAAAAGACAAGACGACAAAACCTACCAGGCAAAATCCCACGTCTTTACCCACTGCGCACTCTTACATTGCGCCTTCGTCCACGGGTTTCCATACGCCAGTGGGCTAAACTTGGAAAAGTTCCATATCGCCGCGATCGCGAGTACGGCTGCGATTTGGAGTCGGATCTTGGGCTTCAACGTCGACGTCGCAAAATCGAATACGGCGCAGGACAACAGGATCGCAAAGTAGAGTGCAGGGAAGTAGTGGTGTAGGAACAGTTGGCGGCCCATGAGGAAGAATGGGAAGTAATGCAAGAAGTAACCGGTAAAGAGGAGACCACAAAGCGTGTCGTACTTGACCACTTTGGCTGGAGAGGCAATGTCAACGATGGTTGAACACGAGGCTAAACACAATACATACTGTTCTCAAAGTCCCTGCACCCTCGCTTCGCACGTAGAATAAGGAATCCACGAACGAGGACGTAAGTGATGACTGAGGCAGTGCTTAACCACCAAACAAACGGGTTGCCAATCAAGTAGATCTGCCGATGGTCCTTCCCCCAAAAGTTCTGAGATCAAGGGATTTATCAAGGACAGATCATTCAAAGCGTCAAGACGACTCACGATACCACGGCGAAGGCGAGGCCAACTCAGCGGACGAGAGTCGTATGGGTGTCTGTCCGTCAAGCCAGCGTTCGTCGTCCACATCACCTGCTGCAGTTCCCAAAACTTGGCCAAAAATCCTGGAATCTTGTAGTTGATCCTCTCTGCATCGGCGGGCACTGCACGCCATCACATGGTCAGCACCTCGCAAACTTGGGGCAACGCAAATCACGTACACTGCGGATGCTCGGCGGCAGTCTCGATGTACCACAATGAATTCGCCTTGACCGCATTCTTGTTGCAAGTCACTTCCTGTTGCTCGAATCCCCATTCCGGTAGCTTCACTTTGTGGGAAAAGAGATAACACCCCGTGTTCAAATGTCTCAACTGGAAGTGTGTTCGCAACGTCCTCAGACGCTTGCCCGACTCCTTGTCGTTCTTGGCACCTTTAGCAATCACGACCACCCAGTCGTCGTTGATATCGCCCGCAAATCCGGACATACCGTATCCCGATACCTCGTTCTGGAAGTCGACATCGGAGACGGGTGGACGGACCTCGTGGGAGTGGAGGGCCTTGTCGGTAACGATGTGTCGTAGCTTGATGCGCGATCCATCTTTGATGTACTCTATGGGTTGCGTTTCGTAGTCGTACTGGGGATAGTCGTCGGTGGTGGCATTGGAAATGCGCCATATATTATTCTCGTCCCGGTGTGGGTAGAGGGTGATCTGTTGTTCTAAATAAAATATCAGCCGAGATTGTGATCAACGACGGAGTCACATACGTCCGCTTCCACCAGGATAATTGTGGGCATGTGAGTGCAAGTAACCACCTTGGGTATTCAGATGACGGATAGTCACATCGGAACCAAACGCAACGTCTGAGGGCGACGTCAACTATACTATCCTTGACAGCAAACGCAAACGCACCAGCATAGGTATCAGGCATGCCATGCCCCAACGTCTGCCGGAACTCGGAGCTCATAAAGGCATCCCCTTCGCCTGCACTTCCAAGGATCATGAAATGCAGTTCAAACATGGTCATGTAGAACAAGATGGGTATGGCGATGAGGCACAACGCTCTTGCGAGAAAGTGTCTCGCCCATGTGCGAGGTTTCACGCGCAAATCCCCGAGGAGCAACCAGAGCTGCAGCACAGTGTATACGCCGACAGTTGCGACAGTGAACAAGCCAACCCACTTGCAAGATAGGACTGCGCCGAGTGAAAGACCGGTCAAAACGAGCCACGTCCACCATCGCTCGGTAAAGGGCTGGTGCTTGTCCTCGTTCCAAAACCCAACAAATAGAAATGTCGTCAGTGCGGTGAAGAACACCAATGGTGAATCAAGGAGGATGTGACGCGATTGGGTGACGAGGCCATTTTCGAAAGTTAAAAACAGAGTAGCGAGTAGGGCGGTGGTGGCTCTGCAATCGAGAGCTCGTAGTGTAAGGTAGGCAACTGGAATGGTGGCAATACCAAGCGTGGCGGGAACCATACGCATGGCAACGTATGGCGTGTTTACAAACAACCTATGAAATCAGCTCAAGGGTCAGCTACCATGGGACATTCAATGATACTCACTTTCCAATTTCTTTAAAGTCGAACTCCCCATCGAATCCAGATAGAAATGCCGCGGCCGTTAGCAAGAGCTTGGCCAAGGGCGGGTGGACATCCACGAAATAGCGCGTCTTGACGTAGCGCGCGGCAAATTTACCAAAGTGAACTTCATCGAACCTGCACGCGGAACGAGACGTTAGCAGAGAGAGCACTTCATGAAACTAGATTTCGAGACGTACACAACGCTGTCCGGTTTTGATATACGGAAGAGCCGGACAAAAGTCGCGACTATGAGGACGACGACGAGGAGCTTCCACTCTCCAGATGTTATTTTTAGCCCGCCCGGAGGGTACGTTCTCCGAGTGGGACCATATCCCTTTGCAGCTGCTTCCCGTCGCTCGTCTGCGTCCAGGTCATCTTTTCGTGAAGGAAGTGGAGGGTATTTGTGTGTTGAAGGAATGACGTGTGGAAGACCAGGGGGTGGAGAAGCTGGTCTTCTGGTCCGAACGCTGGCCGACATGGCTGCAAGAAATGTGTTTGGACAATACCAGACTGTACAAAACTATGGGAAATGCTACTGAAGAAGCGACATTGGACCGCCAAAATAGGGTGGGGGCCATACGTTACTGCGCGCCAGTATCTGATTGAATACGAACTCACCAATCAAGTAGTAGTAAAGATCTGTCCCCCGTGTACGCGATAGTCGATGATAGAATGTGAATGAGCGGCGAGCGGGTATGCCAGCAGTGACACGTTCAACTTCAAGTCTTCACCGCTGCGCTTGTTTGGTCATGTTATATCCTACACGTCATAGCGACCTTTGCCAGTTCTACTACGACTCATCCCAAACGTCGACGTGCGCTTTCGCATGGCACAATCGTACAGTACAGGCAAGTGTTCCTATGGTATCTATCGTGGCTACGCGCAGGGCCTGAAGGACGATGCCATTTTCGCGTGCGAAAACAGAGGTTGATTGTCTATTGGAGAAACAGAAGGAAATCTCCTGGCTTTCTCTCCAATCTTCAATTTCTTCAGGATCCTTGTGTCATTGATGATACCCTCTGCAGTAATAGGAATCATATAATTGCCACCAGGTAAGTATGCCACAGAGGTCTAACATGAAATATGCTCCTGCGACGGACCTGCTAAACACTAGCCAACACCCTAATGGTCTTGTCACAGACAACAACGACAAGAATCACTAGGATTTGGGATGTCTTCTCAGTGCAGTGTGTTGCAGGTCCATTCCAGGGAGTGAGCTTTGTCACTTCTGTGGTGTATTCCCCTGATTGTGGTCATATTGGGATTGGCGCTCAGTTAAATGCCATTAGGCTATGGGGTGCTATATCCTGGTTGGTATATAAGAGTGGCACTGAGTGGAACCACTTCCCTCAGTGCCTCTGTCATACGCTGACCAGTGTTGGTATTCTTTAGCTTAATGGCATTGTCAGATGGGCCAATGTGGCTGCGTATCAGGTGGATATGCAACCGAGATGACTAGGTCTCGTGTCCTTGGAATAGACCTAACATGCAGCTACATCCCATCCGAGTCGTAATTTTATCATCTCAAAAACTGGAGACAATGTGACCACCATCATGCAAGCATGTGCTACAGAACAATCTCGGCAGTTTCACACTCACTCTTACATTCTTGACTCCATTGACCAGATTCAAGAAAGTCGTGAGGGTAATAGTAATTCACTGAGTGCAGTCGCAACTACCACTATTGCTCGAAAAAGGGTCCGAGTCCACTTATTCCGACGGTAAGTAGATCAAGTCCAGGGACTCGATGCTGACACTGACAGTAGGTCACAACAAAAGATCGTAATGTCCGCGTGGGTCTAGCAGTCGCCTTCGGTGAACCTACGCAGCCGAGTTTGGTATACCAGTGGGAAGTGTGTTTATCAACATCAACATCTCGCGGGGTATCCGTAGGCGACTTGTGGACACTATTATGTCAGATCTCGGGGCGAGCAGTGATGAGGGTCGACAAAAGTTGTTGGCGATCGGTAGGCTCACCACTCATCGTCGAGGGCAAGCGGGGGTCCAGAGTGCCGAATTCCAGAGTGAGATGTTCGAGATGCTCGAGAGATATCGGCGAGCTTCTTCAAAGGCACTAGATGGGCGACCGCGTGTTTGCATCTGGCTTGGCAATCGCGGTTTCGTGGCAAGCATCCTTTCTCCTGCGCGTATCTAGCACCGAATGCGCAGGGCATATTGTTGAGCCCTGGCCAAGTCAGCTGCGTTCGAGACCTGGTTGGCATCTCACACCACAGTAAAACGTGTGCCTGCTGGTGTTCTGGGCATTGTCCATCAAACGAGGCTGGATGGCGGGGGCCGCCACCCTAAAAGAAGCAAGTTTTGGGGACGCAACGAGGGGAGTGAACCAATCCCTTGAAATGGGGATCAGCCGTCCTCATCGTGAGGAACGAGCGAGTGGTCTTGTTGGGGGAGACCTGCGAGACCACCTACCAACGGACCTTGATAGTATTGAAGGACGTACTCCAAAAAAAAATCATCCATTGCGTCGACGTCGATTCAAACTCGATTCCCAGTTATCACCCGGAACAATCATGGAAGAGACTGCGCAGTCCGTCTTGAGAGCTTGAGTCGACGATCTCGTGAGAACTGGGCGTGCCTCGTGGACGTGAAACTTGTCCCGCTGAAACCGAGCTCACCAAAGCAGTGGACCAGAGTAAGCTTCGCTCTTCGTTATTCCCCATCACCACTCACAGCGATGGCCAGACAATGTCAATCCAAATCGACCGCGTTCACACCCTCGCAGCCACAAGACCCGTAGTCAATGGCCAGCCTTTTCTACAGCACGCTGGTACGCGTGTCCATCCCAAACCGCCCTCACCAGAAACCCAGCCACACGACGACCGTCAATCCCAGATGGAACAAGCCCTTAAACGCTCCGTCACCCTCGTCATTTGGTACAGGGTAAACCGCTCGCCCTGTTCATGTCTCTCGCACTGACTGGCTCCCATCCAGTCCAATTGCGACCCCGTACGGCTCACGCACGAAATATCGACCTTTCCCCTCTTCTCGCTCTCGCATTACCCCTCGGTCGTGTCCGACCTCGAGCTGACGTCGACCTCGTACATCGACACCTACAACAGTGCGACAGGGCACTGGGAACAGCACCTGATCACCACCGTCCGCACGATCGAGTCTGAGCAGCGTCTCCTGTACAAGCTCCGGAAGAGCCTCCTTGCCGGCCTGGCCGACGACGAATGCGTGGGGCTCGCAGAGGAACTTGCCTTGCAGGTCAAGAAGAAGCAAGGGTCCCCCGCCGCCGTGCACCGTGCACCCTCCCCCACGTCAGCCGCACAGCTCAAGCGGCCCCTCGCGGATAGCGCAGAGGTGCCTTCCGCCAAACGGTTCTACTTTCCCGAAAGCTACCCTGCCCATGTTTATATCCCACCTCCGATGAGCTACATGCTTCCTACCCAGACGATACCCTATGCCCCTCCACTCGCGAGCCCCCCACTCAACACCCATCCACCTACTCGAAACGGGGCTGAAACAAGCGAGATGACGACGCCCGTCAACAGCCCGTTTCATGGAGCTACCATGAACTTGCAGTCCCCCGTGATACCCCCAACCCCACTGTACAGTCCCAACACGCCCAACACCGCCACACGCAACGCCTTTCCTCAACACCCACACCCGCCCCTCAAGCGCTGGCCCAATGACTATACCGTGTCCGAGATCGCCGCTGGCTTCCGCGCGATGGATGCGATGGTGGCACAGTCACCCACTGCGACGCAAAAAGCCGCATTTGAGCGCGTGTTTGGATGTCGTTATGTAAAGAGCACGGTGTGTCGACACCGGGGGGTGTACCGCAAGGCGGATGCGGGCGTGAGGAACTTGTTTGAGGCGATGGGCAACGACGAGCGCGCAGTGTGGGGTGAGTTTGTGAGAAGGGTGGAGGGACGGCCGGCGTTGGGCAAGGGCGGCGGATCGGGTGATGAAAAGGGACTGCAGGATGAGACGCCCGGTGTGGCAGGACAGCCTGGACAAGGCACACAGGGCACGGTGATGGGTCAGGAACAACAGGGCCAGACAGGTTCTGACCCGATGGCTCTCGCTCCGATGGGACACTTGGCGATGCAGCCAGGTGAGTAAGGCGGGGCGCGTCACGTTCGATGAGAGGCTCTGACTGTGTAACAGTCCCTGAGCGGTGCGTTGCGCGCGTGCGCATATACGGCGACGCTGATCTTTTGATTCTGCGGCAGGCCGTGCACCCCCGTATGATTCCAGTCTCGTCGAGTCCCGTGCCGGTCTTGAACCTCCATGTGTATTGAATTCACGGACATCTCGTCCTTGCACGCACCATCATTTATTCACGGCCCGCCTGGATGGTCTCTGCGGTAATTTATATTCCCGGCGGTTCAGGAACGACGTATCGAGACGGGGTCCTTGTCGGTTTGTACCGCGTCGTGGACGGACCTTCGTCAGCTCTGGCGTTTTTCACACTGGTCGTTGTCCGGTTCGTGTCTGGGTTGGTTAAGATATATGAGGGATGCTAGCCCACCCTCGAACTTTGTCTAGTTTGGCACGCGTAGTACACGTTGTGATGAATAATAACTTGATATGAAGTACAGCATCCTTTTGACCTCTTACCATCATACCACCATCCAAGACGCCCAACATGACAGAACACGAGTCGACTAGGAGTCGGCTGTTACAAACACGGCAATTCAAGGACAGCGTACACGACTATGGTAGGTAGGTTTCGGTCCCGCTTCCGCTTCCTCAATTGACCCGCCGTACCTCGTCTAGTCTCATTTTCGCCATGGATATGCTCCTTTATCGATACGTGCGTATGATCGCCCATTCTCTCTCTAGCGTGGCCTCATCGTGAAACGATTAGAAAACACTTTCAGCGCCTGAGGTACATCAAACAGCTCGGTCTCTCGTACTACGTCTTTCCTGGAGCCTCACATAATCGGTTCGAGCACTGTCTCGGTACGTCTCCAGATTCTCGAGACCGAGAGATAAGAAAAAGAAAGAAAAGAAATAATCAAACCTGATTGACGCGCGCGCTTTCGACAGGCGTTGGCTACCTCGCCCGACTTATGGCGACGCACCTTAGAGACATGGACCACTCTCTCGGCATTACAGACCAACACATCGAGTGTGTCGAGTTGGCAGGGCTGTGTCATGACCTCGGACACGGTCCGTGGTCGCATGTCTGGGATGGCATCTTTATCCCCGCGGCGCTGTACGTCCGTCTTCCGACCTATCCCCGACCCCGTTCTAACCTCCGTGACGCGTGTTCGGACTCAAAACGTAACTCGTGACGTCTTGACGTCTCGTGGCAGGCCAGGCCGGGGGTGGAAGCACGAACATGCGAGCGAGATGATGTTTGATGATATGGTGGAGACGTATCAGCTCGATATCACGCCCGAGGAAGCGACTATCGTCAAGGCGCTCATTGCTGGGGATAAGAAGCGCTGCCCGTGTGTCTCCTCTCTTCCCCACCTTTTGTGTTTTGGGTCGCGTGTTGATGACGACGATGGCAGGCTCGGCAAGACGATGCCATTTCTGTTTGAAATCGTGGCGAACGAGCGGAATGGACTCGACGTGGACAAGTAAGTCATTCGAGCGGTGGTGCTTCTTTTTTTTTTTGCTCACGCGCGATACGATAGGTTCGACTATATCCTAAGGGATTGCCATGCGGTAGGCGATAGAGGCAACATTTCTATTTCGAGGTGCGTTGCAGATCCATTCGGTCTCACGCAATGCTCACATCATATTGCCTCGTTGTCCGCGTGTCCATTTCTAGACTCATCCACTCTGCACGCGTCGTGGAAGGCATGATATGCTATGATATCAAGGACGCGAACCAGATCTACGAGTTGTTTTATACCCGGTTTTCCCTCCACAAACGGATTTATAATCACAAGACCAGTATGTCTCATTTTGGTGGTATTCGTCGTGCGCATGCGGCTCATGGATAATGGGACACAGCCAAGTCGATCGAATACATGGTCATCGATGCGCTGCTCGAGGCGGAGCCTCATCTCAAGATCGCATCCCTCGTCGAGAATCCAAAGCGTTATGTCTATCTCACGGATAACCTCCTCAGCAAGATCGAAGAGTCGACGGAAAAGGTAAGCCCCTCCTCCCCTCCTCCCCACACATCCCGTCACGCACTCATCGCCGCACGCATACACAGGAACTCGAATCCGCCCGCGCAATCGTCGAGCGGCTCCGCACGCGCGACCTCTACAAGGTCGTCGATTACAAGGTGTTCTCGCACGAAGACCGGGCCATGATCGAAAACAACGTGACGCCCGAGGAGATCGTCAAGGTTGCGAAATCGGGCGTGTTGACAGGCGTAGACGAGGAGCTGGTGGCGCAGCTCAAGCCGAGTCACATCGCCGTGACGTGTTCGCTCTTGCACTATGGCAAGAAGGAGCGGAATCCGTTGGACGAGGTGACGTTTTATTCAAAGAAAAAACCAAACGGTGCGTCCTCGGGCTGTGATGTTTTCTTTTTCGGTTCGTTGACGTGTCGAACGTGGTGGGGTTGCGTTTACAGAGTGCGCCAAGGCGGAACCTAGCGATATATCGCTCCTGATGCCCTCCTCGTTCGCAGAGGTCTGGTTGCGGATCTATACCAAGGACGGGATGTTCCACGGGCTCATCCAGGCTGCTTATCGACACATTTTGAAGCACCTCGTCTCGGCGGGGTCTCAGCCTGTGGCTGCGGAGGAGGAGGCGCCGGCGCAGGAAGAAGAAGGGTTCGATCCGGACGTGTTGGGCGGCCCTTTGACTGCTGCTGCGAATGCGGTGGTGGTGGGAGGGGACTTGGATCTGCCGATTAGGGTATGGCAACCTGGCTCGTCGGCGTTGGGAGACAGTCCGTCGACGCCGCGTATGTTTTCGCGCAACGTGAGTACGGCATCGGTCATGTCGGCGTCCGGGTTGGGATTGGGATCTGCGAGCGGCGTCCACCGTCCATCGTCCCGGACGGTGGGGAGAACGCCGAGTTTTTCAGAGAACCAGTTCACGGCTGTCCCGCCCAACTTTCGGGGTGAGTCGCCGTCACGAAAGCCGAGGAGTAAGCGGGGGCGGGATGTGAGCGATAGTTTGGAGAGTGGGCGGCCGAGGAAGAGTCTGAGGACGATGTCTGAGAAAGGTGGGGATGCGTCCCAGTAAGTCCGTGTGCGTGGTGGGTTTGCTTGTAGAGTTTTTCTTTCTTTCTTCTTCCCGTTTCGGTTTCTACATGCACTCTCTTTCAGATGGCGCGTTTCGCCTTCTTTTCTAATCGCTCTCTCGTCTGTCGGATGGCCAGTTGTACAGTAGAAAGCATTCGGTTTCACGGTGTCAGGTACATATCCCCCCTACATATATCGCTACACGTTCATCTTCGTTGGTATCGTCGGATGTGCATCATATCCCTCTACTATGATATCCTCGTACGCAAACTTGTCAATACCATCAATTTTCTCGCGCAAAACGGATCGTGGAGAACGGTTTTGGTTCTCGTTGGAGCTGCGTTGCGAGTGCGGTGATGTGGTCCTTGTAGACGCGGGGGTCTCTGAGCTAGATGATGAGCTCGCGCGGTTCGGTGTTGGTGACGTGTGTGATCATGTATGAGGAGGGTGTAAGAAGCGATGTTGAAAGGGATACCAAGACCGAGGTCAGCGGGGCGTTGGTACATGAGGCACGAGAGCCCGTTTTTGTCATCCGGGGTGATCCGGTGCCATGTGCACGTAAAATGGACACATCATACGACACGGCGGTAGTGCCATCTCCGGGATCGCTGTTCGCACACATCGTCAGTCTCTCCAGTCATGATCGATTCCCACCAGACGCGTTCACTTGGCCGCTGGATTCCAAGCACTGAGAATGATCCGTCGGTCGGTGGGGTTGTGTGTAAACTTGTCGATGCATTCCTGAAGCTGGTCGACGCCCTGCCCTCAGGCTGTATAATCGGCATCGCAATCGACGCGCCGAAAATTCAAATGACGCCACTGGAGCTCATATGGGGCCGAGATCGCCTTCACGGCGATGTCCTAACTCAAGGGACTCAAGAAACCCCTTGGAGCCATTTCCGTTCTCAGATCTTGACGCTGCATTAGGAGAGAAGGGTAGAGTCTGTGTTTCCGCCATCAGGAAATCAGCACATTTGCTTTGCCGTGCTTGACGCACTTAAAGGATCCGCGCCAAGGGTGAAAGCACCAAATCTCGCGAAGCCACCAAAGACACTAAAGTAAATCCTCATCTCAGCTACATCTGGCTGTTCAAGTTTGTAAAGTGCACAAGCATGAATTAAGGCTCAATACATAGTAACTGCTAATAGTAGTACTGTAATTTGAGACCCATAATGAAGACCATTCCCAACCTGAAGATGTGCAATGAGAGCTGTGGGTCCAAAATCAAGAGGCAAGGGCCCAGGTGGAGGATACTAAATAGCTGATGGCTTGATGATCCCTGAGTTGATGACAAGAGCTGTGAGTCTGAGATTGAGAGGCAAGGGTGGAGAATGAATAGCGATGGTTCAATGATCCCTGAGGTGGTGACAAGAGCTGTGGGTCCAAGAGACAAGACCTGTGGGCCTGAGACAGAGAGGTAAGAGTGGAGGATGAATAGCCAATGGCCTGATGGTCCCTGAGGTGGCAATGAGAGCCATGGGTCTGAGAGATGAGGGCTGCAGGCCTGAGATGAAGGGGTGGGTGGGTGTTATGCTCAACCTGGGTAGGATCAGACATAGCCCTTGAAAGGCATAGGGAGGTTCTAAGGGTCAAGGGTTCAAGGGGAATCCATGGACACATAGGCATTCACATGGTGAAGTGAGTCATCTGGTGGAGATCCACAACAGTAATGATGAAGGCATGGAGTACAGTTGCATCAAAGGCAATACCAACCACCCTAAGGTTCAGAGGTTTGAGGAAACAAGGACCTTGTTGATTGCAGAGATACTAGGGTAAGACAAGGGAGGTCTAAGCTAAGGATCTCTACTGCGAAAGTGAGGTATTTATACATAAGGGATCCACACACGGTGTTGAGAATCTGGTATTCTATTTCTGATCTTCTATTATATAACCAGATTCTAGGCCTGATCACATGACACTATCATGTGACATATTCTGGACCATGACATCATAGGTCAGATGATGTTTTAGGCTTATGCTACTCATATTACACTATAGATAAGAAGCAGTGCTCTTCTGATAAGAGCTATTATTCCTATTGGATATTATTCTTACTATCTCATCTTATCTTTCACTTGTTTTATAATGTTCTATCACATTCTGTGATATACCTTATATAGGTACCATACAGTACACAGGTACAAACATATCCTATCTATATATAAGGAGGGCCTTACTACCCTTCTTCCTCTAATGAAGAATCCTTTCTTTATTCCTATTCCACATCCACATCAGAAGCACAACTACTAAAGCTTCACCCTTGACTATCAACCAACTACCCTTATACTTGGTGAGCCTCCCATCAAGTGTTCATCCCTTCTTGTCCCTGTGCTATTGGAGGTCTTTATCTCCAATAGATTATGAGCCCTGCATTGACACTTTGATGTTCATTTTTTGAATTTACTGATGCCGTCTAATATTGTGTGCATGGGTTCTTGGTTGATTATTGGACTGTCAACTTTAATGTCAATGATTGCATCTGCTTTTGGTTACATTGTGACTGGTATCGAGATCTTGACTCATGGAGACATGATTGAGGTCATAGTGGAGGCTGGTGAATTGCTTTTTAAGCATGAGATGGATAATTTTTGTCTTCAATTCACTAATTGAATTGGTAACATGGAATACTCATTATATGTTGTGCTTCATACAGAATTGTTGCATGAGGTAAACCATCTGATCACACATTCTACCTACCAGAACTACAATACCATTCCATTCGAACTTTCCTGTCCTATCTGCCATGGCTCTTTAGAGCAAGGTCAATACTGTCAGCATCCCGAGATTGGCCATACCATTCTCAGGAATCACCACAAGGATATTGAGGAACATTGGTGACATCCATTCACCTTTCTTCAGATCATTCCAGCCTCTAGTTGACTTCACCACTCTCCTACTTGGATTTCACATTGTATTCACAGAGACTTAGAAGCCTTTCATAATCTGAACGAAGATGTACTGCCACTCTCTTCCTCACCATCGTCTTCACTGATACCACCTCCTTATACCACTCCTTGCAATGCCAACTCTCCTATACCCAGTATCTCTCAACACCTTCCCCTTTGACAAGGACAATTTCTTATTCCTGACTGTCCACAATTCAGCTCTGGATGAGGTTGTGGATTTAGAGGATGACCAAGCAACTATGGGCTACTGAGGTCCAGGGCATCTTTACACAACCTTCCAGATGCCCAGGACTTTGGCATTTGTTCCAAGGTGCCTGAACATCACAATGTTCATGGACAACAAAGAAGGCAGCCTCACCCACATGGAGGCTGCACTGATTTGGCAGAGTCATGCTCACAGGATGCTTAGTCCTGAAGAGGTACATTGAGCAAGCCGTGTGGTAACTCTGTTTAGGATTTTGCCATGTGAGTCATTAGTGAAGTATAACACTGACTTGTTCATGTACCAGAATGAGCCTTTTGCCTCTGCCTATGAGGGTGCTGGATAGGCTTTCTCATCTGAGACTTATAATCGCTCTCCTCATGCTTTAGTCCACTTTCAAGGTGGCTATGAAATCTTTTGTCGTCAGCACCTCATGCCATCCCTTTTCCATCAGAAACTAGAAACATCCTTTGAACCCAACTGAGTACTTCCCTACTCTTAGGAGATTATTGATCAAGGTTGGCCAATAGAACTCCATCTGCACTACCAAGTCGACTGGAACTGGACCTTTAACTTTCACTTCCGTCTCCTCTCCTGCTCTGATCCCAAGCTTCACTTACAACATCGCTTACAGTGTCTTATCAAAAATGCTTGTTCTCAAAATGAGCTTGACGCCATATATGATGGAGTTGCACAGAGAACTAGATGAAGAATCCGTTGAAGAGCTGCAAAGGAAGGTGAAGAACATAGAAGGTTTCACAAGCAGTTTTAAATTCCTTCACAATATGCCACTTCCTCTTACCCAGTGTTACGATTTATCCAGGACTACCTTTTCTTTTTCTTGACTTCATTAGCTATACACTGTATTCATATGAGTCGCTCGTTCGACTCCCGCCTCATACACTTTCTTTCTTCATTCGTCTCACGTGACCTTATCCAGTCGGCAATTGCTGTTTCCCTCACGTGATTCCACAGTCTGCAGTCATGACGCCATTGACTGCACATTTCATTTACAACCTTCTTATTTGTAATTCTAGCTGATGTGTCACTTCATCATTTGGCTCATCTTGTCATATGACGTGTCAATCCCCTTTTCCACTTCCATCTTTAGTTACCTTTTCTCATGGTCCATGCATGGACTCTTCACGTATAAATACCTGCGCTCTTGCAGCAGAGATCCTTAGCTTAGACCCCTTGTCTTACCTTAGCATCTCTGCAATCGACAAGGTCCTTGTCCCTTTGTCCCTTTGTCTCTGTCACCTGCCGCCTGCTACGTGTTCGCCTTGCAACCGTAGATCCCTTGAAACTGAGGACAGTCGGTATTGCCTTAGTGCATCCGTACTCTGTGCCTATGTCATTACTTTGTGCCTGATCGCTGGACGACTCACTTCGCCACTTGAACACTTCACGTGTCAGTGGATTCCCCTGCACCATGTGACCGCTTACATGTCTGTGGAATACACTCGAACCTTCAACACTTAGGACCTCCCTACGCCTTCAAGGGCTACATCCGATCCTACCCAGGTCAAGTGTAACAAAAGGTCTCTCTTTGACTGGCTACTCCTATGTAAGCCGCCACCATTTCTCACCGACTCCCCTCTGATCCTCATTGGCGACTGTTACGCGAAGCGTACAATGATGATAATACTCCTAAGGAGTAGCACTAGACAGGCGATACTCACGAAGAGACTGACGTCCGCTAGTCTACAAGGATAAGGAGTTTTACAAGGACAGAGGAAGTCGAGTGAGAATCGACTTAGAGCGTAGGTTTCAAGGTGATTTGAGACAACACTTGTATTGTGTAGACCAAGAATGGAAATACAAACATAGACGAAGACTTTATATAATAAGGACCACCGTGCACGGACCAAGAAAGAAGTGAGACCAGAAAGGAAAAGAAAGTCATAGAATCGTATGAAAGGTGGGGAATACTCGCCGTTGTGAGAGAAACGGTGTAGGAGATAGGAGTCCAAAGATATGAGTAAGGCCGAAGTGAAGGTTATTAGAATAGTGGTACAAAGAGAGGGAGAGCGGTATTTGCAAGGAAAAGAAAGGCGGTATGGGGGCAACTGGGAGTACCCCGCCAAGTGGTGCGAGTACCGTATAAGAGGAAGAGGACAACACGTGAAGAAAGAAGAAAGATTGTAACATTACCCCCGCTGTACAATTGAGCTCCTGGCTCAATAATCAAACTACCCCCCAACTCAAATGCCGAGGACCTGGGATCCTCCATAAACTGCCGTGGCCTGTGAGACAGATAGACGTTCACGCAGACAGTCAGCAATGATGTGACCAGGTGAATTGCAACCTCCACAGTTGCGATGGGGGCAGAAGCAATTGGTGTGGCCCCAGTTGTTACAGAAGTCGCACCTCTGGATAAGGCAACGGCGGGCAGGATGACCCGGGGTGAGGACGTGGCAATGGGGGCAATGGTATTGTGGACAGTTGAATTGGTAGTGACCCCGATGATGGCAGTGATAGCATTCGGTGGAGGGAGAAGCCGGGCAAGCGATGATCTATTCTGGTTCCGGTAGAACACGAAAAGGAGAGGATAAGGTGCGAGTGCTGCCAAGTGAATAGGTTCGGGGGCGTTCCCGTGGGATTGGGATGGTGCGAATGATTTCTTCAACATCAGAGTCCGAGTGAGAGTCCTGGCTATCCTCGTCAGAGTCAACGAGGGTTGCGGAGGTGGATGGAGGGGAGAGGAGAGTCTAGCGGCAAGTGGAGGAGTGGGAGCGGGGATAGGAAGAGGATTCTGTTCTGGAGTAAGACGGATAGAAGAATTTACGGGGCTAAGAATATTGTCAAGTCATTGAAGGTATGTATCGCGTTGGTCCTGAGGAAGAGAAAGGTAGATACGACGAAAGGTAGGATAAATAATAACAGTGGGAAGAGCAGTGATGAAGGTTCCGAAACCGTGACTATGTAAAGCATTGAAAAGATGACGAAGAGTGTCCCCTAAAGCGAAGCGAAGAGGAAGATCAGGGGACTCAGCTGCATGAAGCATCAATTGGGCGCAGGAGATTCCGTGGTAGGTACGAATGAGATCTTGAGAAATGGTATCATCTTGAAAAAGGGGGTCTTCTTCGATTTGACGGAGAAGAACGGGGGAGTCTAGGACGGTGGCGTAAAGCAAGTGGACCCCATATTCGGGCAAAAGCGAAGGATAGACACGTCGAGAATGTAAGGGAGAGGACAGGCTGGAGGATGAGGATAATGGGGACGAGGCAACAGACGAAGATAGAAATGACATGATGGTAGAGGTTGATTGGGAAAGAGAGCATACAATGAGGTTAGGTTCAGGTGGGAGATGCTCACGGAGAGACCGTCGACCAGCTGATGATCTAACTTCAAAGATGGTGCTTTCATTTATAAATGGTAAGGATGGTGGGAGCATGGCGGAGATTAGACTCTGGTTCCCATGTATTTTCGGATGATGAATATCCCTTCCATGCGGTTAGGTACTTGTGACGTGATCGGGGACCCTTGTGGGCGATGATCGCTTCAACTTCCCATTCTTCCTCATTATCTATGACATCAGGGGGTGGGGATGAGAAGGCAGGTCCATGTGCTTCACTGGTCCGATAAGAAGATAGAAGTGAGGCGTGGAAGATGTCGTGTATTTTCCATGTGGAAGGAAGGCGGAGCTGGTATGTGAGGGGAGATAGGATGCGGGTAATTTTGAAGGGGCCATGTTGCTTGGGAGCGAGTTTTTGAGAGGGGTAATGGAGTCATAGGTGAGTGGCCTCAAGCCATACTTTATCGCCCACCTTCCAAGGGGTAAAGCAACTAGTTGTTTGGGAGGCCATAAGCTTTCGGGCAGATTCGTGGGCGGCTAAGGCTTCCTTTCTGGCTTCGTCTAGGGAAGAGAGTTGTGCTTCTAGGGCGGGTAAGAAGGTTTTACCGAGGGGTGGATATGAGCGTGGGTCAAATCCATAGAGTAAAGAGAAGGGGGACTTCTTGGTTGATGTGTGGGGGGCGGAGTTATGGTGGAATTCTGCTGCTGTTAAGGTTTCAGACCATGAGGAAGGTTGGTTGGCATAAAAGATCCAAAGATACGTTTCTAATTCTTGATTGGTTCGTTCTGTTTGACCGTCGGTCTGGGGATGATAGGCTGTGGATAAGCAAACGTCATACTTTAGGAGGCGAGCAAGTTCCTTGACAAAAGCTGAGGTGAACTGGGGGCCTCTATCCGAGATGATGGAGTCGTGGAGACTGAAGCGTCGGAAAACATTATGGAAGAATAGGTTGGCTACGCCTGCTGCATCGATAGACTTTGAGCAAGGAATGAGGATTACCCCCTTTGTAAGGCCATGGTCGACCACGACCAAGATAGAGTCGTGACTGTGGGAAGAGGGGAGGTTCATGATCAGGTCCATGGACAACTGCTTGAACGGGAGAACAGTCGTAGAAGGGATGGGGGACAGAGGAGGAACCGTAGGATGGGTATTAACCTTGTTCTGTTGGCAGA
>JBBPRF010000427.1:0-24219 GCA_038092875.1 Lanmaoa pseudosensibilis | reverse complement strand
CAGAGCCATGTTCGTATCTTTGTTTTCCTATCCTATCCGTTCCCTGATCTCTCGTGACTCGTGTATTTCCATCAGAAACGGCAATACCATCATGGTGGGTTCATCTTGCCTTGCACGAGGTATTGCCTCTCATGTCTGTCCCCCCCTTAGCTCGTAGGCTCCGCGATCAACTTCCCGGACGGTAATCAAGACAGTATCGTTGCGCTCGGTGCACTCGCCGCGAAGTATAACATTGGCCTCCACGTCGACTGTTGTCTCGGTTCCTTCATCGTCCCTTTCCTCGAACAAGCTGGTCTCGCAGACGGCGAAAACGGTCGCTATAAATTGGCCCCGTTCGATTTCCGCGTCCGCGGGGTGACGAGCATAAGTTGTGATACCCACAAGGTCCGTTTCCCTTCTTTTGGTTCTTTCATGGAGGGAGTTGCTGAATTTGGCATTCGCGTGGTAGTATGGATTCGCACCCAAGGTGAATCGGAAGTTTGTTGGAAGGCTGTTTTTAAGCTCACGTTTGTGGGGCGTGTAGGGATCTTCCGTGATTATGTACCGGGACGCTGCGCTTCGAAGGTATCAATACTACGTTACTCCACACTGGACGGGTCTGTTTTTCGAACCTTTCTCATCCACGCGGGTTACTGAATGTATCGTATGATGGAACAGGTGGTGTGTATGGGAGTCCAAGTTTGTCTGGGTCAAGGTAAGATGCATTCTTGATGGATGATACCCCAGGATTGACACACGTATCTCCTTCTCTGTAGACCAGGCGCATTGATTGCTGGAACATGGGCTGCGATGCAATATATGGGATCCGAGTACGTCCCCCATTTCCTCCTACTCCAAACTCGACCCTCACCCTCCCCCCTTCCCATCCCTCTTACAGTGGCTACCTTCAATCCTGCCGTGATATCGTCACCTGCGCTCGACACATCGCCAACACCATCACCGCGTCCATTCCCGAACTCTACGTCCTCGGTTCCCCTCCAGCCTCAGTCGTCGCTTTCGGATCGAAAGACAAGTCGGTGAACGTGCACGAAGTCGGTGATAGGATGTCCAAGAAGGGATGGCATTTGAATGCATTGAATGGGCCTGCTGCGGTGCATATTGCGTGTACGGTGCGTTGCGTTTCTCATCCCGTCCCCTGTCCCTATTCCATCTCTTTCCTCTGCCCTTGGACCTTCGTTGTGGTTTCATGTGCTGACGATTGATGTGGGTTGGGGTAGCGTCTGACGTTGCGAGCTGTGGAGACGTTCATTTCCGACCTCAAGGCATCTGTGGCGGAGGCGAAGGAAACGCCGGAGGGCAAGGGAACGATGGTGACGTTATACGGTACGTGTTAGCATTTTGCTTGCTTTGGTCATCCCAAACAATGTGCTTTATGCTCCGAGCACCGAGTTTTACTCTACTCTCTACGTTCCCGTTCCTGACGGGAAGCACCATGATCCGTGTCGGGTATTGTGCTCGTGATGGGGGTGACGTATTTTTCGTTCATTCGTAGTCGCTGACTTTTCCTCCCTACCGTCCGTTGCTTGTATAGGTCTCGGAAGTTCGAGTGCCGTCGGACCGACGATTGTCGAGGAGGTGGCGAGTATCTTTTTGGATACGCTGTACAAGGCATGAAAAAAAAAAAGTGTCAGCGTGCCATAGTACCACCGTTCTGAGGCCCGGGGTATTATACATACAGGGGGCTGGTGTTGTTATTTATCGGACCTTTTTTTTTTTTTTCGTTGTCTCCTCTTTACCGTCTTCATGTGGGATAGATCTACATATAAACGGTGTGTTTATTTGGTACGTGCCTTGCTCTTGCACCGTACCGTGGTCAGAGTTAGCCATACACGAGTACGTTCGTATACGTGTGGACGCTCTATCACAAGTATGCTAGGCACATTGCATACCACAAGATCGGAGCACCGTTTATGGGCATCGCCCCACTCCAGTCTGCCACCAGACCGTCTACGAGGCAAAGCCGTCGAGAGGTAGTATCCATTTCACGATCGACACGGCGCGAGGTCGAAATACTTAGAGAGCGACCGGCGCGCCATCCATAATCTCAGGAAGAATTATTTTCACTTTGATTTCAGTCTCGTTGGCTTTTACCAGACTTGGTTCCACTACGCCCAAGCATGTTTTCGGATTCCTCCTTGTTTTGTGATGTGTCTCCGGTGGCCCAAGTGCCGGGCGCGAAGTGATCCGCGTGGTATCCCTTTCATTGACATGAGTACGCAACGACGAATGGAGAGAATCGGTGCATGCTCGTGCAGACGGTGCCTATCGCAGCTGATGTTACAAAGGCGATGGATAATTGCAAAGCAGTCCAACGTTTTGAATTTAGCTGTAACACTGGCATGGTTCCACGAAGATCACGGGCAATGGGTGCTGTATAAATTATAATTTGGACATTATAATCCAAGTAAACAAAAAAGAAGCGAAAGCGACGGAGACACACAAAAAGGAACCGGTGTGTACTCCCCGAGTCGGTTCCATGCTTTCGCATACTCACGATCATCACTGTCACATCACCTGTCCCGCCGAGTTGCTGTACTCGCTGAGAGGTCACTCTGACAACTGACACCTCTGTATAGTAGAAAAAGGGAACGTTCAGTCCACGTCTCGAGGCACACGACGGACGGAAATGATCGACCTGTCTTTCTTGAGCCCTGTTGTGAGTGGGCCGGCGGGGATGTCTTGTGTATGTCAACAAGGAGGTTATATATATGCTCGCCCCATCAGGACTACCGTTGTAGGACGGATCAAATACGGTGTTGCTTGAAGGCTTGAACGGCGAGCCTGAGTCGGGCGGAGAAACCTCGAGACACGGAGAGCGGATCGATCGAGGATATCTGACGGGGATATAGAAAAGTGCATGTGCCAGGTCCAGAAATCGGGATCATCGGAATGGCGACGCGTTTTAGAAGCGCGGGGGATCCCGTCCTTTGCGAGTTCTTCGGCCCGATGCACTTGTATACATGGGTGCATCGAAGACGGACTTGAACGTTGAAACAGAACGGGATCCAGGCCGTTCTAGAGCAAATCTAGAGCGGCCCTGAAGTGTTCCTAATTCTGTTTTGTCCCAATCACAAAATACTGGTAACCGCATGGGTAGCTATCGTGGTATCAGGTCATCATATCTGGTGACATTTGTTCGATGAGCGGACGTCTAGTCTTGTGCATTCCAGGGTAGTTGGGATGAGACACGTACCAATACATGGAGGTTGGGGGGGCTTGCCCGTATCTGGTGTGCAACCTACGTGTTCGACATCCAGGCGCTGTAACCGTCAGGAAACCAAGCGATCAAACAAGGACTGATATCTAGGGCGTCAGAGATCCCCAAGCTGCGCATTTCTTTCGACAGGTCACGAAAAAGGGCGAGAGTCCCAAGGTAAGGGGTGGAATCTAGAACCCCTCATCTATTTATCACAAGTGAGATAGCTTACCAGCGGCTGGTGGGCGTATCAAGGTCGCCGCAGAAGCGTGACGATGTCCACCGCATCCTAATAACGGAGACCCAAGCTCAGGGTCGAGAGGATTTCGACGAGATTTTCCCGATCGAGGCGGTAAGGGCCTGAATGGGGGATAAGCCCGGATCTGAGCGCATATGTAGCGGTGCCCTCAATCCCAGCTGGGCGGTGCACGTTTGCCATAGTAGCGGCTAGCCGAAAGTCGGTGAGATTATTGGCACTCAGATCGCCTTCCAGCTCCGCCCCGAGACCGTCCCGTTCTCCAAGGCTTATTGCGCACCTTTCAACACTTTGGTTCGTCAAATTTCATGCGGCTCTGCTCCCCCCCCTGAAATACCATGATCTGTAGAAACCATACCCAGTCTCGCATACCCTAGAAACTCGCGCCCAAAGTGGTGGCATGTCCCTACTAGAGCGGGAACTTGAAGGTTCTCGGGTCTTCACACAATGGGCCATCGCCGAATCTAAGTCATTCGTCGATGCCCTTTTCCCACTCGAAACTATATTCCGGGTTGCTGAATATTCCCTGGAATCTTTTCTAGCTTTTCTAGAGGTCGAGAAACATGAATTGTTCAGCTCCAATGCCGCAACTGGTTGGAGACAGTGGGATATCTTTGGAAAGTTAACCCTTCAAAACCAAGAAGACGCTGTTGCGAGATTCTTCTAAACCATTGCCCAGCAGGCTGAAGAGTACGAGCTGACCATGTTAGATCTGACTCTTCTGAGTTTCCGTACCGTACCTGGTCCTCAGCGAACAAGAACTTGCCCGCACGTGAAGGGGATGTTAATCGCAAACCAGATCTTGTATGCACAGACCCCAGCATTGGCATTTTTAAACGACTGGAGGCACTTCCTGGCGTTGGGAGAAATCAAGAGTGGAGAATTTTCTGAGCACCAGGTGTACTTACTCCTTCAAGAACGAGCCACGACCATCTTCCGCCATCAAGACTCCCGGCGCTTTGTGCTTACCTTTGCTCTTGTGAGGCAGCAGATGACCATCGCCCTCTTTGATAGGGGGGGCTCAGTGGTCAGCCAGCCGTTCGACATCCTCGACAATCCTCTAATTTTTCTGAAAGTCATCCTCGGCCTCTCCTTCGCCTCCGAGGCTCTTCTGGGCCGTGATCCCACTGTAACCACCAGAGCTTCCCTCCGTACGATAACTTCTCATCACCTTCGCCATGTCATCATCCACTGCACCTTATTTATAACCGATCGATTGGATGGACGCGGCACGGTTGTCTGGCTTGGCAAGCTGGAAGGCGCACCGCTCACCCTCAGACTGCCCGAACTCATTCACTCGTATTTCGGTTCGCCAACGCCACCCTCCTGCCATGTTTCCATTCCTCTTATCATCAAAGACACTTGGATTGATGAAAAGAATTCTGTTACCGAAGGCATGATTCTTGCACCGCTGAATCACAAGGGTGTCAAAGGGGTGCCCCACGTTGTCGCAGAAGAGTCCGTGCCAGCACCATCACCTGCCGGATGGGGAGAGAATATTCCTTATCCTCCAGACAGTACGATCCTCGATCGTGCCCGACTCAGGCTACCGCCCGGCCACTTGCGCCTCAACGAGGCTGCAAGGAAAGCTGGAGAAATACACCCGGGTTACGAACCTCGAGTGCATGTACGCTCCTATACGACGCCTTATGCAGTACCCATCTTGGAGTTTCGTAGCAGGTTAGAGCTATTGGGGATCATTGCTGACGTTTTGACTTGTAAGTTAGGTCGTTGTTGTTACCTCATGTGTCACTATACTGACTTTCCCTACAGCACACCAGCAGGCTGCTCAAGACCATAAGTCCAATACGACCACACCGACATTATTTCCCTTTCGCATCCTCCATCGAGACCCCTCATCTCGCAACCTGGGTATGGTCCCTCAAGATAAGTCGGATCATATCCCATGCCCGCTGCGTACCTAAGGAGGGCATCGCGGTTTGCTCTACGACTGGGGTTTTGCAGCCATTGAGGAGGTTGGTGCCGGTTCCCATGGGCCTGCCTCAGTGGACGAAATGAATATGGATGCCGATGTTGTCACTGAGGAGGGATATATCCTACTTCCTGATGTAAAAGATGCTGATTGTGGGCTTTATACTGCCACGCCAGAGTCCATTGATGGTGTGGATAACCTGGCGGACCTGGTTCGTCAGTGCATGCTTGAAGAACGTCCCGGATTGGACATAACGGTGAGCACGTTTTCCCTCTGTGTTTGGCTGACGAAACCTCAGGGAACCCTGCCCTTTATGTCAACTGAAATGCTGTTTGCGTCGCTCTGCCTTGACAGAGGTGACCGGAATGACGATGAGCCTCCAATACCTATGCATGAAGTTCGGCATGACCTCGAAGCCTTTTATATGGTATTGGTATCGCTCTGCCTCCTCTTCGAGCGATCTCCGGCCCCACCGTGAACCCTCTGCCCGCCATTTGCGACCGGACGAAGTCTTGTCTGAAGCTATCGTAGCATGGTTGACGGGGCAAGAAGCCTATGATGAATATACTCTCAGGGATCGCTTCGTAACATTCGGCACTCGTGGGGCATTCTCAGTCAAGATTTTACCCTGCCTTTCACCATATTTCCAACCAATGGGCGTGTACCTCGAAAAGATCCGTCAACTTATTTACGGCGACCACGAGTGGCACGGTCATTATAAACGCCCCTCAACTTCCCCCTCCCACAATGAATTTCTCGACATCCTTCATAGCGCGATGAGGGAGATCCCACCAGAGAACAAGGATTTCTCCCAGATTAACAACCCCCCGAAGGGTTTCTATCCACCTATCTCGGCTTCCGGAGTATGGGAAGGCAAGCAGTTCAATTGGAAAGCCCCGATTATTCGCTCCCACAACGCATTCGGCTATTTTCGGGACAGCGAGGCACCGGTGGAAAGTGTTGCATCACCTTCAACGTCGACTACCGAAGGCTTCCTAAAAGTGGCGGACTGATGGTCCAACATTTCCCAGCCACAAAGCAACGCAGCTCCGAGACCGTCCGACTGTCGGAGTCAGGGACCCGCCAGAAGGGATGGAACTCGATTTGGAAGGATCTGGGCTAGACGGATACTCTGAGATTAGGAATGCTGTATTATGATTAGGTAGGGGTGTTTGAGAGGCACGGAGATGCATAGATGTGGAAAAGGGGCGAGCAACTCTTTCCGTTCATGAATGACGTGTGATAGGATGTCGGCCTACGGGTGAAGTCGGATGAACGGGATTGTACCAACGTAACGGCGAACGTCGTTGGTTGGTCACCAGTAGGAGGATACTTTCATCGGGAAGAGGCCTAAATATATCGATTGATCGGTATCATGATCCGCAAGGGGGCACGACAAACTTTCGTGCTGCTATGGCGACAGAACCAGCTGGAACAATCAAGATGAAATGATGCCAATGATGCTCCCCCGGCGCGTTCACGCAAACACAGGCGTGCTACATCACTTCGAACGTCTTGATATAGCTGATGATCGTAGAACTTTGGTGACTGATAAGCCAGTGGCCCGGTGCTGACAAGAAGAGACGGAAAGAACAAGGGATAGAATCCAATGTTGTCATCCAATCCCGTCTCACCAAACATAGATATGCCGATATCTCGTATCGTACTGAAACAAGCGCGTGGCTTCGGTTGTGCACGCGTACATAACGCGTGGTAGAAATACGTCGCGTATCTGCGACGGAGCAGGATTGGATGAACGAATGGCATACGACGTCGTCATCGCATGTCGAACGCCCTGATCGAAGCACGGGGTGTCTCGAACCATTCTGCACAAAAAGGAACATCGCTTCCTGTGGAATGGAAACGCCATCGTCTAATTGGAGTGTCAACCGATATTCCTGCGCATGTAGGCGAATCCATCGCGTTTCTGGAAACCTAAATTGCAAGTCTCGGCCTTCCTTATCATCACATGCAAACAAAATAGGACGATTCCAATCTTCAACCTAAAACAAAAGGGGGTCAATACGGTCCCACAAGAGGCTTGGGGGAAGAAGCTGTTCTTATCTATCGATATATCGTGCAACATTACGCATAGCGTTTCTGCTCAATTTTCTTGCTCACCTCAACTGCGCCGCCCATCTGACAAGGTGTAACAATGGAGGATGTGGCCGATAATGAATGATCGAAAGTATAGAACGAGAAAGGTAACCTGATAAGCTTCGAAGTCGTGCCTGTCCATTTAAGTTGTAGATCCAATACGTCTTTGACATACTAGGGTCTCAGATGGTTGGTAGCCTATGAGAGGTGATAAGGCAAATCCCATATGGCATCTGCTATTGTGGTGGATTGTCGACGTGTCACCATTCGAGTGGAAGTAAAAATATGGTGGCTGTGCTGATCCGAAGTTCTCTCTGCCCGGAAATGGCTATCTCAGTGAGGGGGAACTTCTGGATACTTCATTTTAGTAGTGTCGGTGTGAACCTGTCCAATTTTGGGCCAAGATGATACACTCGAAATGTAGGGGACCGATGTGTCGCTCAAGAAATATATCCGAAATGATTTATCAAGTGGTTCCACAGACGAGCATGGGTGCTTTGGGGCGCTATGCGTGCGAGCGCCGAACAGTTGTCTCCGGGTGAACTAACCAGCTTAATAATACCAGGGAAGATAGGAGATGTCCGCGTGAAATCGAGAGCAATTTTTGAGGCGCGTTGAAGGCGCACAAAACACAAGGCCATTGGTGGAAACCGGTCGGAATTAGACATGACAATGGAAGGCTGCGTCCATATGTCGCACTCACGTGTAGTCAGAATGGGCTCTGATTGGCTCCGACAAATGTACTCATCGGTTGTCTTCGGTCTTCCCACCAGTCCTGACAGGATGCAGCGGCCACCGTTGGCTCATCTGTGATGCGGCATTGGATTGTTTTATTTTTGTTTTTAATACTTAGGCACTGTCTTGCGGTGTAATGAATGGCCAGCACCGAACATGTTGAGTCTCGGCACAAGAGATTGAGCGGAATGTGACAGGATATGTGCGGTTACCTGCGAATGATACAGTATCAGTGATTTGATGTAACTGAAGTATCGCAGGATCCATCCTTGTGGCGATCGTGTTAGAGCGGTTCCCTGTATGTGTGCCGGTGACGCCAACGTGCTTGGCCGCACGAGGCTCGCCGGCCGCGACCGCTTCAGGAATCTCGAGTTAATCTGCGCTTACTACATACCGCCTTGAATGAGATCGTAGTTTAAAATGGCATGTGCTACCTCTCCCGAGTCAGTCCATTGGATGAACAGGACGAGGCCCTAAAAGTCGGTGCTGAGCTGATGAAGCGACACAGGAGACTCACCGGCCCGGTATCAATCAAATGGCTGCGACAAAAATGACTTGACAGCGACAACGTTGAACATGGCAGGTTTCTATGAAATGCCAGGCTGATTTGGAGAGGGAGATTCAAGGGTTCGGAACACTTCCCTGGCATTCCGCGGTCCATTGGCAGTGCGTGTGGCTTTTCTGTCCGAAAAAGCCGAGTTTCCTACCGTTGATCGCTGCCCATTTCAGGCTGGATTCGGGATGCGATTTCAATTCACTCCCGAACTGAATGCTGTTTCCCGTCAAGAATAAGAAGAAAGGCGGCCTGCTTTGCTCGCTCCAAAACGCTTCCTCTTGCTTGCTTGCCACCAGGAATCCCTTCTTGCGCTATTCCCGCATCTCGGTCTCAGATTCTTGAGTACGGTGTGCATGTGCTTGGTCTGATTTGAAAGCGTCACTCCAGGTGAGTTGTCCTCATCCCATCCCTGTCCTTTTATACTTGTCTGTCGTGTCGAGATTCTCATCTTTGATTCACCCTAATCCAGATTAGGCCTTAATGCCGCTCGCTGTCACAGCTAGTACTAACATGGCTTTCTCCCTTACGAGGCCACCTTCCCCGATTCGTGAGGGACATATACCAATGCAGGGTCATGACGATGACCCTTTATCTTCTGCACTCCATGCTGCCCTCTCGAGCTTCGTCCCAGGCTCGTCTGCGCATTTGGACCATCACGATATGATCAAGGAGAAAGAAAGAGTAGGTATCGATATCGTCGTCGATTCAGATTGTCTCTCCCTCAAGGGCACCGGCGTAGATGTCGAACCTGCGTTGCTCAAGGGCAACATCGTACTGCACCTCAGAGAGCCCACGTCCATCAAGGAGATCACACTTCAGTTTAGAGGGAAAGTGAGGCTGCCAGCACCGTCAGCTGAGACGTGGGTGCTACTTGCTCTTCTCTTTCTCCGCTTTCCCACTCCTTCCCCACAGCTTGCCCCTGCCAGTGAGCGCGCCACCGCAGTGGTACACTATCTGCAACCACGAGTGGTCGTTCCTCGAGGGGGAGAAACGTCACAGTCACACGCTCAAGGCTGGATTCCACCAATTTCCTTTCCAACTCCAGCTGGGTGGTTCTTTGCCATCGAGCATCGCGAGCAGCGCGCATGGCGGCGATGCCTATGTGAGCTACAAGCTCAGGGCTGTTGCCGTACGCCCCGGTCTCGCACACAATATACAAGCAGTCATGCCGATATCCCTTGTCCGCACTTTCGCCACCGAAGCACTCGAATACCAGCAATCCCTCGAAATCGAGAATACATGGCCAGAAAAGCTCATGTACTCCATCATGATTCCACACAAGGCATGGGCTGCTGGCGACAAGTTAACCGCCATAGTCAAGTTCTCACCCCTCTCCAAGGGTGTCAGGGTCCTGATGGTGGCGACCACGATTAACGAGACAATTAAACTGCATTTCAAAGGTGGGGTACAGGAACATACCCGCGGTGTCGTCACCGCGAACCATGATATCCTGAATGGAAATGGAATGCCGGTAGCGGAACGGCATGGCGGCATCCGCGGACCACCGTTCATGTCGGCGTCGACACTTGGACTGTCGAGTGAGGATCGTTCGCAGAGTTTTGGGTCGCTGTTCGCCGTCGCCAACCAAGACCTCACGCTCCAGCAGGTGCAAAGTAGAGCGTCGTCGTCGTCGTCGTCGTCACATGAATCACATTCGATACCTGCACCGCCACTGCCATCGAGAGATCCTTCATCATCTTCGGCCGAACCTGTCGCATCGACGTCGACGTCGACTGCAGAAGAAGAGGTCCCGATAAGTCAGGATGACGTCGTCGCTCAGCTTACTCTGTTCATTCCCAAATTCGTTACCCCCTCACATCACCTCGAGCCGATCGTGGTCAGCCATCGAATACGATGGTCCATTCTCATGTCCAATCTGGATGGGCACACCTCAGAGTTGCGGTGTTCTCTTCCCTTGCACATCCTCGATGCCCGGCTACTTGACGAAGCTAGGCTGAATTCTGCAGCTACCCGCCGACTTCTCCTTGGGGGTCCCGAAGCACCCGTCGACGAGGAACAGGAGGCTGAGCTTCCGAGTTATTCCGCACATGTCCGCGATCGTGTGGCAAACATGTATCTCCCTGATTCAGCCACAACGCGTGTGTTAAATCCGTGGGTCCACAGCAATGTCAGCCCGACGTTCATGTCTGAGCACCAAACCTTATCTGGTGCCTGGACGCCGTCAGGTGCCGCATCTCCCTTGATGCCTCACCCTGTTTCGTCCCACCTTCCTCATGCACCTCAATCGGGGACTAGCACCCCCCTCGACTGGGTCGACTCCGAGCTTCTCCTTTCCCTCTCCAACGCCGCGACTCTTCGGCCCCGCACCAACACTAGTCCACAGTCGCATTCCCCATCCGATCCTGTTAGTCGACCGGAGAGCAGACTCGCCAGTCGACGTGGCAGCCGTGCGGCAAGCCCAGAGCGTCACTTCACCATGACGACCATGACGACCATCACCCCACTTCCCATGTCTTCCATCTCTACTTCCCACGAAACGTTCGTCCACGACGGCCATGCGAGTCGGACACTTCCTGGCCTGTTCAGCATCCAAATGAAGCCGTACACGTCACTCACTTCTTCAGGCTGGCTCTCCTCACGATCGAATTCGCACTCGAACCTCACGTCGTTGACGGATGTGAGTCATGCGTATCGCGGGCCGACGCAGGGTCACCATGCGCTGCGACAGCCTACTTCTACAATGACGTTGTCGGTGCCGGTGCCAGTCTCAGCGTCACAGATGTCGACGCCGATTCCTGCAACGGTCGAGAGCGTGCCTGAGAACACCCTGTGGCTTCGTGCGTTTACGGAGGTGCCTGATTATGACGTGGCCTCGCGCGGTTTCATTGGAGGAGTGACGCCACTGACGAGCATGCGCGGTCTGCCTTCCTATGAGGAGGTGGAGAGGAGCGCGAACAGGGGAAGTGGCGCAGGTGGGGACGATGGGCGGTTGACGATTAGAAGGGCTGTGCCCGCGCGGGAACGGGTGGCATAACGATTTATCTCACCGCGTTTCCGCTGGTTCCATCATGGTTTGGTTTGATTCCATGTTCATCCGTGTTGTATGTGAGTTATCATCGTTGGCACACTCTCTTGAATCTTGATCATGCATAAACGCTCCCCTCCTTTTTTTTCTGTATGCTGTGTTCACGAACTAAACGCGATTTATAACGATATTGCTGTAAAAAAAAACACACCCGTTCCCACCCCTCCCTGTCCTCGTTGTGCTTTTTTCTTTTTTCTTTTCCTTTTTTAAAAAAAATTCTGATCATCTTTTTTGATATGCGATGTATCCATCAATTTATATCTCCCTATTTTTCCTTATTTCTCGACTCATCTCTGACTTGCTTCTCTCTCTCCTGGGCATCACTCGTATAGACAGACATGGGTTCTTTTGTATCTCGTATGGGCTTTTTGAATTATCCAATGTACTTGTGAAAATCCTGGTTGGAGCCGTGGCGCCAGCCCGGACGGTGGTTCCGGGTCGGAATGGCAACTCCAGGCAAGATATCAAGATGCCGTCGTATCGATCGATGGCATCACGGTTCTAGGTTTCGGGTCTGCGCCCGCCGCCATCGGTGTTGTAGCTTGCGACGGATAGGTTTCCGAGGTAGCTTTATTTAGTATCATCGGAACGTGGAGATGCGTGCAGGTGGTACGGTGATGCATTGTGTAACTTAGGGCGTGAATGAACAACTCTGTGAGCGTTCGTGTCCGCGTCCGCAGTGCAGCTTTGTGGTTTCGTACCGAGCAGGACTCCGGAGAGTTTGACTATTATATGCGGCCGTTTGATGTCGATCGATCGCGTGCGGCCCGCATCGAACTGACACGGACAATGATAAGTGTATACAACTTGGACAGCAGAATCAAGCACCAAACGAGCATATCTGTAGAAACGATAACTTGTGCATCTATAGAGAATTCCGAAAGAGATTGGTGATACACGTTTCCTGTTACACTATCACTAGATCTACAAGAGTAACATTTCCTGAATATTCTGTGACACACGCGTGCCTAGGCCAACGCCTTGGGCAGACCGTCGTTGCCCAACAAAGACTCCTCGTCGCCTCTGACGCGAGGTCCGTCTCCGACGGAAGTGTGAATAAGCGTCTTGACGGCCCCCGTGTTAAAGCGCTTGGCTACGCCGGCGTTGAAACCATCTACGAGACGACCTTGGACTGCAGTGCCTCCAAAGAGTTGGAAAGGGTCGTTGAAGGATTCCTGAGGGAAATACGAGACGATCAACTCGATGATCTCTTTGATGTTCTCCCGAGGCGCATAAATGACCGCGTTTGGACCCGCGTCAAACGTGTACGCCGCCTTGCGCTTGCCGCCCTTTTCGAGCGCGACGCGGTTGTACTCTGTCACGACGGTGATGATAGCGCGGCTAACGTCGTTCATGTAAAAGATGGGTGGGTCGGTGTCGAGCGCGACGGCGTGGAACTGATTGGAGTCTTTCATCGTGATGGCTGCAAACGTGTCAAAGTCATGGTTTCGGATGGCTTCCGTGATGCCGTGCATCCGGTCGGGAACGACGGTGAGGCGCTGTGAGAAAAGGGCAGAGGTCTCGACGGTGCGCTGCATGCCGGCGGTGGAGGAGGTGCCCTTTTTGTCGTCGGAGACTACGCAGATAAGGGCGTGCATGTCTGGCCAGTCGGCCTCTGATGCGACTTGTTCAGCAAAGGAGTCGGAGCCGTCAGCTGCGATGCCTTCTCGCCATGCGACGAAGCCGCCAAAGAGGGAGCGGCAGGCAGACCCGGAGCCCTGACGAGAAATGAGGGAGAGTTCCTTGGGAGATGCGGGAAGCTGGTAGAGCTTCGCGAGGGAGTAAACGAGAGCTGCAAAGCCCGACGCGGACGAAGCGAGACCGGCGGCAGTGGGGAAGTTGTTGTGCGAACAGATGTGCACCTTCCAATGCGAGAACTCCATTGGGAATGAGAATGTACGTTTAATTTAAATGGAAGGCGAGCGCACCTTTTCTGCATTTGGATTTGCGTCTTCGAGCTCCTTTCGGAGCCGCTTCATTTCACTGATGCAAGTAGCGAGACGGCCACCTGGTTTGATCTCATCGACCTTGCCGTTGAGCCATAGGGTGTCCTCAGTGAAGGAGGGGTCTGCGCGAGAGGTAGTGGTGGAACGAAGGTGATCTTGGTTGAGGGTGACGGAGAGCGAAGAGTTGGTGGGCAAGATGAGCTTGGTGTCTCGCTTGCCCCAGTACCTGGATGAAAGTCAGTACGACGTATCAGAGCCTCGATCGGACAGACTTGATACAAGCGATGTTGACTGGGGCAGATGCTGTTGCCTGGAAGAACTTGGACATGGTGATGGTGGAAGGAAGAAACGTTGGTTTCACCGCAAAACAGTGCGACTAGTCGTTTTATGTTGTCTCGGGAATCAAAGTATCCGGCATAGAGTAGATGTGGCTGTGCTAAGACCAACCTTTTTTGGATAGAGCATATCGGGTGATAATCCGGGCCGAAAGTATTCCCGATATAGGAATGCATAGGATTAGTCACGTGTGGCACCAACACATCTTCATCCATTTTCGGGCGCTGAGCTGGTTTACACTTGCATTGCGCTCGACAGCGACGACGACGACAAGGACGACGACGACGGCGACACGTAAAAATCTGTCAGGACATATCTTCTTGTTTGTTCTCTTATATCACCCAGCTCGTCATCTGTATATCTGCATAACATTTCTCAAAGTCCTCGTCTATTGTACGGCCAAGTACCCGCACCAGAGGAGTTCCTTTGTCCGCAAGGACTCTCCCCACACAGCAGGTGGTCGTCCTTGGTCCGTCGTCCTGGTCAAATGCCATGTTTTATCCCCAACAATCCCCGGCTGTCGCTCACAAACATCCAAATCACCACGACCAGTCTCCCTGGCCTCGGACGCATCATCCTGTCCTAGGACCCCCAACTTCGCAGAATATTGGCCCTCCTCCTCCCTCTCCAGGTTTTCCCCTCTACACCAATGGATCGGTAAACCCGATGCAACATCACCCCGCCCATCCGCACGCCCTCTCACATCCGCCTATCGCACACCACCAGCACCAGAACTCCCTCTCACATTATCCCTCCCCTCCAAATGGTCATATCCATACACAACATATGGGCTCAGGATCCCCAGGGAGCGCTGCGAGCCAGATTGTCAACCCACACTGGCAACAACAGCTTCTCAAGTGCGAGGTGCGTAGCCGATACACGTCATGCACATATGCCGATCTGATCGACGCTTTTTAATTCACACAGATGATCAGGTCGTCCCGTTCGCCTCATCATCGTGCACGAGCAAGTGCCATGGCCTCTCGGACGGTCACCAAATCCGCCATCCCAATCACAAACCCCAATCTTGTCAAACCCACCGTCAGCACCGATGTGCCACCCAAAGAATCTGAGGCACCAGCCACCTCCTCCACACCCGCCCCCACCAGTGCTTCAGAAAGCTCCCCCAGTCTCGCAGGCTCCATGGTCAATCATCCCTCGTCAACCGTGGCCCCGATAGCCGAGGCACCGCGGCTAACGGCAAAGCCCCCACAGAATACGTGGAACTCCTTAGACATGGGTGGCGTTAACATCAAGACACTTCCTCCCACGTCTGGGTTGTTCACTTTCACCTACCTCATCAATCTGTACCTCAACCACAACGCACTCTCATCCATACCTCCGGAAATCGCCAAACTCCGCCATTTGGAACTCCTCGATTTGTCGGGAAATAATTTGAGCACAGTCCCACCGGAACTTGGGATGCTCACGCAATTGAAGGAGCTTTACCTCTTCGACAACCATCTGGTCACGCTACCACCGGAACTCGGTAGTTTACACCAGCTACAGACCCTTGGTGTCGAAGGCAATCCTCTGGATACCGCGCTGAAAACCATTGTGCAGAAAGATGGTACCCCGGCTCTCATTTCTTTCCTGCGCGACTCGTGTCCTGTGCCTGCCCCTCCACCAGAACGGTTGTGGAGGCACGTCATTACCGGAGCCGAACGCGAAGCGATGAACAACGACCCCAATACAGAGATATTCAGCGTTCTCTGTTACAACATTCTTTGCGAGAAATATGCCACCGAGCGGCTCTACGGTTACACACCATCTTGGGCACTGTCGTGGGACTACCGGAAGGAATTGATCTTGACAGAAGTGATGAACTACGATGCCGACTTTCTGTGCTTGCAGGAAGTGGACACCACTCAGTACGAGGAGTACTTCATCAAGCACCTCCAGGGACAGGACTATGAGGGTGTATATTATCCCAAGTCGCGGTACAAGACTATGAGCGATGCAGATCGGCGACAAGTCGACGGTTGTGCGACTTTCTACAAGGCCAACAAGTTTGTCATTGATTTCTGTTTGTCTAGAACACATATTTATCTCTTTCCAGGTATCAATTGGTAGAAAAGCAGCTAATCGAATTTAGCACCGTCGCCATGCAGCGCCCGGATTTCAAGAAAACGGATGACATGTTCAACCGGGTTCTTGGCAAGGATCACATCGCTGTCGTATGTTGCTTCGAAAACATAGAGACAGGCACGCGTGTGATTGTGGCGAACGCTCACATACATTGGGATCCGAACTTCAGGGACGTCAAGCTCGTTCAGGTGGCTCTCTTGGTGGACGAGATAGAGAAGATTGCGGCATACTTTTGTAAGCTGCCTCCTCGACCCCCAAACAACTCAGAAGACATGTCTGCGCCACAACCACGATCATCACCCGCATACGGTGACGGGACGAAGATACCCCTGGTCATCTGTGGTGATTTCAACTCTGTCCCCGCTAGTGGCGTGTGCGAATTCTTGTCCAATGGGTCTGCTCCACCAGATCATCCTGATTTCATGTCGCACCTTTATGGGAGGTACACTACCGAAGGGTTGCGGCATAAATTTAGCCTCAAGAGCGCTTATGCCGCAGCGGGTGATCCCCCCTTGACGAATTTCACCCCAAGCTTCCAAGGCGTGATTGACTACATCTGGTACGGCACAGGCAACCTAGCGGCCAATGCCGTTCTGGGTGGGGTCGATAAGAGCTATCTTGACAAGGCAGTCGGGTTCCCAAATGCCCACTTTCCTTCAGAGTCAGTCTTGATCCGTTGAAATCCGATGGATCGTCACATTAATAACCTTCCTATTTTAGCCACGTCTGCCTGGTTAGCGAGTTCCGAGTGAAACCGCCTCGAGACAGTGTACCACGACCATCGCCCCTTTTTCCTTCGCCCAACGGTGCATACTGATAACTCGGGTAGTCCAAAGGGTATCGCGGCGTCTTTTCTTTCGTTTTACTCCCCCGCCATATATTCATCCCCACTTCCTCTTCCTCTTCATTTATCACTGTTTCGTTTCTTGTAATATATATTTCTTTGATTGGTACAATGTTGGCTTTTGTGCATTGGAGGGGATGATGAATGTTTTACATACGCAATACATACATGTGTGTGTTTGTTTGAAATCAAATCTCATGTATTCTTTCAATTCGTCCCCCTCCGAGGTCACTTCGTTCGTTTGTGTCCAAGTCGTTTTCCCCTTGTTTGTTTCGTTTCCTCTCGCTCATGGTACTATTGCTACATACTCTTTTTCCCGCACCCGCTTTTACCTGTCTCCCCCCCTTGGTCGATCAATGGCGCCCCTCTCCTCCAACCTGTCTCATATATATTCTCTCTTGTGTTGTCCCGTTACTCCGCATCATGTACATAACTGTAGCATGCGCGTGTACATCTTTTGTTTTCTTTTTTTGGGTCCCTCGCGCTAACCAAAAAACGAGTTTCCTGTTACTTGATTGTGATGCATGCAAGTTGGATGAGCTTTTGGCGGTACGAGACTCTTCGCCAGGGATTGGGGAGATATATCGATCCCAATCTGATCAGTCGGGTTGACGAGCCATCGCTGAATGTGTATGTATAATGGAAGGACGATATATTTACACCCAGAGTGACTCGGGATGCCTTGCCCTTGCGAGCACGTTCGATTCCACGATACAAAGTGGCCCGAGGGCTGGCTCCGCTTACTATGGTGTCCAGATCAGAGGTCTCCGGACGATGCTTCTACTCTGCATTGCCTTTTTCCCTCGACATCGTGGACTGTGCCACGACGCAACTAAGTAGGAAATGCACTTTTTTTGGACACACTGGCACGGGGTGGCCGATGGTTCGTTTATCTTTTCACTTTTTTCAGGAATGAAACGTCTATATGGGACGAAAGCGTACAGCCTCCACTCAGGTCAGGCCTCAGCGGGACGCTTTTGATGTTGATGTTGTGGATAGGTTGGCACAGGTGTTAGGTGCACGTAGATCTCGTCCCCGAGGTTATCGGAAGACTTGAAACAAGGGGGGTCTTACCCATTCTCTCTCCCCCTCGAATGTGTGCGTTTGTCGCACCCTGCTGCAAACGGGTTGAAAGTGCTGCACGGCTCCCAAATGGGAGCTGGACATGACCCATTCCAAGGATGTGACCGCTGCAATTATTTAGCAGTCCCTTGAACACCGTACACGCGTGATGGCACGTCGCTTTGAGGACCCACAAAGTCAGTGCCTCGTATATACAGCATCTAGCCTAACCGCGAAAGCTTGCAGGTTTGATTGTACTAACCTCTCAAAGCGGCTCCGGTGGTTTCAAGCTGCCAAGGCGCGTGCCCGACGCGAGGTGATTGTGAGCATCAAGTAAGCTTCGGTCTCATCAGTTGTCATCAGAGGGTCTTTAATTGACAAGCCCCAGTCGAGTCCGTTTCGAGCGACTTGTTGAAGGTGGATGAGATTGGGAAGAGACGATCGTCCCAATACAACCAAGGAAAAGTTCAAGTTTCCTATCTAGGGAATACAATGTGATCAGGGGAATTTCCCTCATTGCTGGAAGTTCGAATTCAAAATCACAGCTCACTCGGGTCCGAAATGGAAACAAGACTTTGTTCATACAGGGTTGGAACACTTTGAACTGGTAGTTATGATACAACGATCGTCCTCTCTCACGTGCGGGTCGTCAAAATAGTACACAAGAAATATGTGCAGGTCAAACATGTTGAGGTAAACGTGCAGGCAATGCCGCCTTGTGAACGACTGCATGTCGGCTTCAACAGTCAGAATCGAAAGCAAGTGTCAAAGACGCACCAGCACCGGAGTTCTTGTATCCACCATTGTTCAACGTCAGTCCGTCAACATTCGAGCCATTGATGTCCACGCAATTGGTCCGTCCCCGCCCCCATTGTCCCTGCGGACCCTGCCTGGATAAGCATTCTTTCACTATTGAAGATACAAGCTTATTCACATGCTGACTAAGCTCAATGGAAGACATCATGGCAAGGTTGGGAGATAATGGGCCATGTAAAGGAACGGAACCGTTGATTGGCGAACGCAGGGTTCTTGATTGCCTAGTCGACTGCGGAGGTGCAGGAACAGACCTCCTGGCGGATTGGGGGCGTCGGGGAGAACCACTACAAGGGTTGGTCGTGATCTCCGATGAAAGGTCTAAATTACTCGACCGACGTCGACTAGGGGAATCGCGGCTTCGGTCACTAGACGTTTCTGATACAGCATCAGTATAACGTAGGGACGAAAACAAGAACTGCTTACCGAGGGGAGTATTGATTGCCTCGTTCAGGTCAGACGTATAATCGTGGTCATTTTGAGCTGCAGGGTAGACGATCAACTCCGAGAGCTCTGAGGCAGAACAGCGCATATTGAGCGGGGACGTTATTATCGTACTTGCTGCCGGACTACCGTCCGCAAGTGGGAGTCCTGTATCTATTTCGGGCGTCCTTGCACCCGTCGAGTTGAAGGCTGAGCCTTGTCCATGGCTGGGTGAAAGGGGTGGATTGCTCATTCCGGTGGTCCTGGTTCTCACTTTTGCGTTAATATCCTCCTGAGGAAAAAAAAAGGTGTCAGAGTCGCGATAGCAAAATAGACCCAATCAACTCACCTTGACACGTTGGCGCAACTCTTCAGCGTCCTTGAGACACTTCACCGCCTGCGGTGAAGTCAAGCAAAGCAAGTTCCGCCAATTCTGTGATTCCGACTCTACCGTCTCTTTGAGACGCTCTCTAAGACTGTGAATAGATGCTCGTCAACATTATGCTTTATTATCATATAAAATATCCCATCGTACCTTTCCTCCTCCTCTACGAACCTACTCTGGTCCGTCTCGCATAGTACAGAATTAGGATTTTCACTTTCCTGTCGGATGATCCGGAGAACTTCTTCCAAGACTTCCTCTGTCTGCTTAATGATGGAGGACAAAGACATGTTTGCGGGGTACTGTAGAGAAAAGAGGAGGAAACGGTCCTGGTGCGGGCAATTTATCCATCTCTTCCATGCGCTCCATAGTTGGCTGATGCTAAGATTTGTGTGTACTGTCGCGCACTTGCTGTGGTATCCTCGCAACCAAGGATAAGGAGCCTTCAAAAAAACAATAGGCAGACAAGACGCGAGGCGTTGGCGTATCAATCGGGATTCGGGACCCACAAGGACCAATAAATGACACAGGCTCGCCACTCACGTAGCTTCTCGGCCACTTTTCTCAAGGTTTTGTTCTTTTGTTTCGTTTTCCTCGCTCATGGTACTACAGTCGACTCCCTTATAACACATACCCCAGGGGGTATGTGTTATAAGGGAATACGTGATGAGGAGGTCAGACAGTGACGATATAAACTGAAAATGCTATGGGTTATGACTCCGAATGAGGGAGTATGGGCTATACCGGGTATATGTTAGAAGGGAGTCGACTGTATTGCTACATACTCTTTGTTCATTCTTTCCCGCACCCACTTTTGCCTGCCTCCCCCTTGGTTGTCCAACCTGTCCCGTATATATTACTCTCTTGTATTGTCCCGTCACTCCGCATCGCCTGCTAATATCTGTAGCACGCGCGTGTATATCTTTTGTTTTCTTTTTTGGGTCCCTCGCACCAACCAAATGATGAGTTTCTTGTTAATTATGATGCATCCAGGTTGGGTGACCTTTGGCGGTGTGAGACTATTCGCCAGGGGATTGGGGAGATATATACCGACCCCAATCTGACATCTGATCTGTCGGGTTGACGAGCCTTCCTTAAATGTGTATAACGGGAGGGCGATGTATTTACACCGAGACTGACTCGGAATGCTGCAGCCTTGCCTCTGCGAGCAGGTTTGATTGCATGATGCACGGGTTCAAGTTGAGGGCCTTGAGGCGTATACCCAGTACTGCGAGGTGATCGTTAGCGTCGGGTAAGCTTCGGTCTGCATCAGTTGTCTGAGGGTGTTTAATTGACGGGCGCCGGTTGTGTGCGTTTCGAGCGACTTGTTGAAGATCGGAGTTGAGTATGAGTATGCCTCAACCCTGATGAGGGTCCCTATACAGCGAGGCGTTCAGGTTTCCTATCTAGGGAATCAATGTGGTTCTCTCATCTTGATTCAAATTCAAATTCACAATTACCCTACTCACTCGGATCCGGAATGGAAATAACAGTTTGTTCATACAGTATTGGGACACATTGAACTAGTAATTATGATACAACGATTGTTCTCTCTCTAGCAGGCTGTCAAAATGGTACACAAGGAAGATGGGCAAGTCAGACACGTTGAGGCAAACGTACAGGCAACGCTGCCTTGTGAACCACTACATGTCGGATTCAACAATCAGAATCAAAAGCGTCAACGTAATGCATCAAAAACGCACCAGCACCAGAGTTATTGCATCCACCATTGTTCAGCGTCAGTCCGTCAACATTTGAACCATTGATGTCTACGCAATTAATCTTGTCGTCACGACATTTCAGTCCCCGTCCCCCTTGTCCCTGCCTGGATGAACCTTCTTTCACTATTGAAGATACAAGATTATGGACATGCTGAGTGAGCTCAGAGATAGAAGACATCATGGCAGGGTTGGGAGATAATGGGTCAGGTGAAGGGAAGGAACCGTTGATTGGCGAACGCGGGGTCCTTGATTGCCTAGTCGACTGCGGAGGTGCAGGAGCAGGTCTCCTGACGGATTGAGAGCGTCGAGGAGAACCACTACCCGGGTTGGTCGTGGTCTCCGATGAAAGGTCTGGCATTCGTCGAGGTCGTGGTGGCGGTGGCGGAGACCTCCGACGTCGACCAAAGGAATTGCGACTTCGGTCATTAGACGTTTCTGATAAACCATCAGTATAGTGTAGGGACGAAAACAAGAACTGCTTACCGAGGGGAGTATTGATCGCTTCGTTCAGGTCGGACGTATAATCGTGGTCATTTTGAGCTGCAGGGTAGACGATCAACTCCGAGATCTCTGGGACAGAACAGCGCATGTTGAGCGCGGACGTTATTATCGTACTTGCTGGCTCAGGATTACCGTCCGCAAGTGGGAGTCCTGTATCTGTTTCGGGCGTCCTTGCACCCATCGAGTTAAAGACTGAGCCTTGTCCATGGCTGGGGGAAAGGGGTGGGTTGCTCATTCCAGTGATCCTGGTTCTTACTTTTGCGTTAATATCTTCCTGAAGAAGAAGTGTCAGAGTCGCGATAGCAAACATATCGACCCAACCAACTCACTTTAACACGTTGGCGCAGCTCTTCAGCACCCTTGAGACACCTCGCCGCCTGCGGTGAGGGCATGCAAAGCAAATTTCGCCAGTTCTTTGATTCTGACTCCACCGTCTCTTTGAGTTGCTCTCTGAGACTGTGGATAGATCCTCATCAGCGTCGTGTTTTACTATCATACAAAACGTCTCGTCGTACCCTTCCTCCTCCTCTACGAACCTCTTCCGGTCCGTTTCGCATAGTACAGAATTGGGATTTTCATATTCCCGTCGGACGGTCCGGAGAACTTCTTCTAAAACTTCATCAGCCTGCTTAATGACGGAAGACAAGGGCATGTTTGCGCAGTACTGCAGAAAAAAGAGGAAACGATGGAGATACTGGCCGGGCCTCGGGTGAGGGTAATTTATTTGTCTCTTCCATGCACTCCATAGTTGGCTAATGCAGCTGAGATTTGTGTGTACCGTCGTGCACTTGCTGTGGTATCCTCGCAACCGAGAATAAGGAACCCCCAAAAGACAATAGCCAGACAGGACGCGAGGCGTTGGCGTATCAATCGGGACCCACAAGGACCAATAAATGACACAGGTTTGTTCACGTAACTACTCAGCCACTTTATGTGAATTTCTCAAGGTATTTCTTCATCCTTGCCTCACAATGGTCATTATTGTTATCGATAACTCTGCACTATGGGAATTAGGCCTTCCTTCTTCTCCCATTTCCCAGCCTTAGACCTGCCCAGTGCCTTCCGAGTCCACCGGTAGAGGCACACGGGCTCACGGCTAACGAGTCGAGCAAGGGCACTTTACCCACCTGTTCCTATCATCCCACTAGTAGGTGCTGGCCATCCGTCTTATACCGTTCGGCCTCTCACGATCTGCCTGTGTCAATTCTTGCTAACCTGTTGTCTTTTCGTTCCCGTCTCGGTGCAGTTATTCCTGATCGTGCCCCTAAATGTATGGACCACCGGCCACGTAGACCGAATTTACTATCCGGTAATACTAGAAGTAGCGATGATCTAGGTCTTTCGCGGCTTGCGTAAAAGTTGTACAGACGGGCCCGTGAAGAGGGCCCAGGTAGGCAATCCCGGCCTGTGCGGCACTCGGGCGTAGCCTGAGAGATCTGGATTGGCAGATGGCATCCCGGCACGGTGCGTCCCCCCACCGATTCTAGGTCTTTGGTTTGCGCGATGAGTTGCGCCGAAAATGCCCTGGACCGCTTCGACATCTATGCAGACCGTCTGATTTGATTTACGTAGCACTCGCGATAGCAATCACTCTTCGGACTCGTCGGGAGGACGAGTTTGAAAATGAACACTGATCTGAGATTTTGAGTCACATCTGAGCCTATCTCCTCTTCTGTAAGCCAATCCTACTGTATTTTTGGACCGAAGAGATATTCGGGCTATCTTCTTTCCAAGCGGGGTGGTCCGAATCTCGACTCATCGGCCTCGTGTGGGTCGCTTTTAGACGGGCCGCATCACATGTACGTATACGCATAGAATTAAATTATAGCTAGATCTAAATACTCAGACTGGACCGCTTTTGCCCGGTCAAGTTAGCTTTGGGTTTGCCTTTGCTTGCTGGACAAATAGGACTACTCAATCTGACTTACTACGCCTCGGAGCTTGCTTCACGTCGTCGTATCGAGCCAATGATGACATAGTTGTCGAGTGAGGAATCGCGTTAGGCCCATCTGTATCTGTGATGGGGGCAAGGACATTATGAGAGCATACTTACTGAAGACAGTGACGACAACGGTCATTGGACTCCACAAAGTCGGGGATGCGTGGCACTACTTATTGTGACCAAGAAGCTTCTTGTCTGAACAAGCCAAATTAGGGATAGTACTATTTGTCCAGTAAACTAATGGAACACGGGCGAAAGCGGTCTAGCATTTTGGATCTAGCTGGGATATTTCAGGGGTCATCGGAGCTGGGATATCTATCCTGTGCCCAAGGTTATATATTC
>JBBPRF010000426.1:0-24222 GCA_038092875.1 Lanmaoa pseudosensibilis | reverse complement strand
GTATACCATCACGTCTTGTGGTCAAGTTGGTCATGACCCCCAACTGTTTGCGCCACTTCGTGATGTCCGATGCCTCGCTGGCACGGCAGAGAGAGGTTTAGAAGGCTACGTAACGACAGTTGCATTTACCGCAACGCCAATACCGGATTAGGAATTTCTACCTTCTTGCCAGACCGCAACTACATAGCATTGCCCTCCGGGAACCCCTGGACCTGAGGTTGGTGTATTCAATTCGAGACAGCATCAAAGAGACATGCATGTATTATGTTTGTTGTGCCACCATGTGGCACGTACTTGACAAAAGAAACTATGTGATAATGATCCAAAATTTCACTTTATTTAAAAGTTTTTATTGTCTGAAGTCGAAAGGAGCAGTCTAACTCACTACAAAAAGTAAAATACATTTAGAGAAATGTCACTGTCACTTACACATGGGCTGATGAGTGCTGATGGCGCTCATTCAGTGGACACATCTTAGAAATGCCCACCAGCAGTCACTTCTATGAAATCACAATGAACTACGGGATATTTCTAAAAGTGACAGTTCATTCGAAAGAGCATCAATCTCTTTTGTCAACCTCAACATCTCCAGACTACACAATCTGAGTCACTGAGCCATCCAACTATATGTGCATAACAAAGACAATGTAGCCACTTTGCTCATCAGTGTTACAAACTTTCCCTTTGGCATTGACGACAACCGTTCTCCCTTTTGTTTCTCTCTCATGCGACTCAATTTAGATTTCACCTATAACCTTTTTGATAGTTTGGTTCTCGAGTACTGATTTCCCTTTTGTTGCCCTTTGAATGGACAGCTTCTTTCCTTTAAAGGGTGTTCCCTTTCGTGGACTCCCTTTGTTTCCCCTTCCAGTAGTTTGCTGTGGCACACCACTTGGTCCATGCTCTGCAGCTGACCCTATAAATATGCTGCCCTTTGTACTACTATCCCTCAGCTAGTTCTATGCAATCCAGTGTAGTTTCTAGTCTTCTAGCCTTATTGATTGCAATCTTAAGTGCTGAGACCTCTATTCGCTCTATGAGACTTCAACCCAATCCTATAAGTGGTTGCTATAGCTAGAAGATACACTCCAGCATAACAGTCAGTTGCTAGCTGAGAATTTTGAGGTCACTGGCACATACCATCTATCACAATGCCTCATTCATCTCGCCCCTGCACATTTCTCCCTCAACATCTTCGAGTGAGTCTAGCCATGATGCACTTTCTATGAAGCTTCTCACAGCTGTCCCTGGCACATGATCAACAATCCCCCAACAGTTGCCAATGGAAACTAAACCAACAATGTGCCTCAAGCTTCAGACATCCATTACAATGGAGTGTCGAAATGAGCAAGCATGTGTGCAGCTCCTTGTCAATCCTGCCACCACAATTCTATGGATCAAGGTACATTCTCGGTTGTCGTAGTACCATGTGCTTTTGAACTTTCCTGTTATGCTCGACCCGGGTAGGATTGGACGTAGCCCTTGAAGGTGTAGGGAGATCCTAAGTGTCGAAGGTTCGAGTGTATTCCATGGACGCATAAGCGGTCACGTGGCGCGGGGGAATCCACTGGCACGTGAAGTGACCAAGTGGCGAAGTGAGTTGTCCAGCGATCGAGCACGAAGTGACAATGTAGGCATAGAGTACGGATGCGCTAGGGCAATACCGACCGTCCTCAGGTTCAAGGGTTCTACGGTCGTAAAGATGAACACGTAGTGGGTGACGAGGGACAAGAGACGAGGGATGAAGGAACAAGGACCTTGTCGATTGCAGAGATGCTAAGGTAAGACAAGGGAGATCTAAGCTAAGGATCTCTGCTGCAAGAGTGCAGGTATTTATATGTAAGGAGTCCACACATGGACCATGAGAAAAGATAGCTAAGAATGGTGAGTGGAAAAGGGTGACGCGTCGTACGATAATTGCAGCCAATGAGAAGGCGATGCGTCATTAGAATTACAAATAGAAGAGCGGAAATGAAATGCGCAGTCGATGGTGTCATAACTGCAGACTGCAGAGTCACGTGATGGAAACGGCAGCAGCCAACTGGATAAAGTCACGTGAGGTGAAGTGAAGGAAAAGTGTACGAGGCGGGAGTCGAACGAGCGACTCGTATGAATACAGCGTATAGCTAGTGAGATAGGAAAAGAAAAGGTAGTCCTGGATGAATCGTAACATTTCCTACATACTCGCTTGTATTTCTTTTGTCCCAACCCTTCATTTCATATGATACCATATAAACTTGAGTACTTATAGTCAACAGTATATAGCCTCTTGCTTGATGACCGCTACCTCAGTCCGTTCTACCGCATGCGACTGAGGTGAGCTGCTTTCCTACCATACCAAACTAATACTAACTACGTACATAGCTTGTTTGTCCAGCCGCACGCTCCCACCCTCATCCTATTCATGCTCTCACATGGAGGCCCCTCAGATGACATGTATTTGTTCTTAAATCTAGCCTTTGTGACTTCAGTAGTAACCCATGGCATAATGAGTGCAAGGGCAAGTGTCTTTCTACTAAGTGCACCAAAAAATTGATCCGTCAGTAGAGTAAGAATGAAAAATTTCTCCAGTTCACCATGACCAGTTTGATGGACTAGGTTGCCACTCTGTGCCTCCAGAACCACTTCATACTATGTAAACAGTCAGAGATATACCACAGTATCAGTACAATGATTGTACCTTGATGTGGCAATTCCTTCTTTCTGAGGTCATTGGTCTATGAGAGATAGTCCTGATGTGGAACAAACCACCACCACCACCACCACGTATCCTCAGTTTTCTGGCGAAGAACAATGGTGCTGGAAGCTGCTTTCCCACCTCACTATCTTGTTTTCCCAGTACTTGTGCTGCATAACTCGCAATCTTCCTTTGGAGTGATGGATTTATCCCAGTGATGGCTTTGAATGGTGGGCAAAGAATGTAGTTATCATCTAATCAGAAATGTAGTTTAGTATGCCTCCAATATTGTTTGCAGTACTTACATCCATTGACTGTATGCTCATATCCAACAGGCCTATCATATTCTCAGTTGTCCCACCAACAGAGTTCTTCAGCAAGGTCATAGTGGACAGACAGCTGTTTGAGTGTGATTGAGTGGAGTAAAGTCTGGTTCAAGTTGCTCCATGGCTGGCTTTGGGGATGAAGTGCACACTGAAGTAAACTGCAGTAGTGCTCCATGAAAAAGGTCCAAGTAGACCAGACAGGACCACAGTACAGGATTCCCTCACCAATGTGAAGTAGACCATGAATAGGCAACATGCAAGCTGGCAGCCAGTTAATGTTATACTGATAGTAATACCTGTTTAGTGAAGTTAGCTTATTTTAAAGAGTATTCTCGAGACAATACCACTTACTCTTCATATTTTTCAACCCATTGCCGAAGCCTGACAGTAATATCATTCACTTGCTCCACCGTGATGTGAAGCTGTAGTGTGATCTTCATGATATCACTTAGCTCACATGCATGGATATAGTACTTCTCTTTCGGAAAGCAGTTTTCAAGTACTATTGGACAAACCAAAAACACCATGACTCAGCTGAAAAAAGGGAGTGCTGTGTTGCAATGTTGCTGAGGATGCACACAAATGCTGCTGGAATATATTGTACTGCATCTTGAGTCTCTTGCCTGATTTTCTCCTATATATGTGGAGCAATCCTGAACTCATCCACAGCAAACACCATTCCTTTGAACTGACCTTCCCATAACTCCACAAGGGTTGGAATTACATTTTCGAGGAGCAAGTGGAACCATTTCCACAGAGCTGACTGCATAAAGTCCAGGGACCTGATTCTCTGCAAAGCAGGGAGACCACAGATACCTGTTGCTTTTGCTATCTTCTCCTTTGCAGCCTTTGATGGTGCGAGTGCAAGCTGATAGGAGATGTCCAGAAAGTCCTTATGTGCTCACATAGGAAGGTTATTTGTGCTCCAAGAAACAAGGGTTTGACTGTTGAAATGTCTCCTGGGGAACTGAAGTGTGACATAGTGGGTCTTTCCAGTTCCTGAAATGGCCTGTATTTTGCACAATCGACACAGAAAAACCGAATTCAGACCTTTGATGTTGAGGAACTTCTGTGTTGCAAGGATGTCTCCTAGTTTGGTGATGAAATATGCATGTAAGCTGAAAGAGCTTTCACTGGTTGTGTTAAAGGTCTCTACTCCATAAGCAAGTTCTGCAAGTTCATCATCAAGAGGTGCTAGAAAAGAGGCAATATCCTTTGGTTGGTGTGGACCAGGAATGATCCCAACACAAAGAAGGTGCTGATGATGAGTGCATTCACTAGGAGGGATGTTGTAGTTGAGCAACAAGATTAGTGTTGTGCTTGGTCCATTTTGCCGACCTTTGAACAGTAGATAGCTGTCTGTACAGAGCATGAGGGCAATGTCACAGGAATCTGAAAAGTACTGGTGATGCAACTTCACCCTGTCAACAGTGATGCACTTCCCACAAAGTTTGTTGTAATGTTCACCATTGAAGATGTCACATATATCCTTGCCCGTCCTTTTGTAGGTAGCATGGTAATCCATTAGATCAACTATTCTCTTGCTTTGAAAGAAACCTCAAAGGTGTGGGATAAAGTGGAAAATAGACAAATTGGCAGCGAGATTTTCCATTAGACTTGAAACGAGCCTCATTGCAATATGGGCATGAAGGAAGCAGGCTGTACTGCAATGTATATAGAATGCACAAGTTCAGATAACAGTCATACTTCACTGGAACAGTATGTGCGAGTTCAACGGCACAGTGGAAGATGATGTATTTGGACCCTAGGTTCATCTTGTGGTGGAAGACAAACTGCATTTGTTTGAATCGGACTGTGTAACTTTACCCTTCACCAACAGATTGAACCCCTGAATATTGTCACAGTCTTGGTCAGAAAGAATCTCATTGCCTAAGTATCACCACATGGTGTTAGCTTGCAACCAAGTCAAGAGACTGTAACAGCCTATGCATGCATATGAAGCATATACTTCTCCTTGAGTTCCTTCACAGGCATATCATGAAGGTTGCTCACTGGTATGAATGCCTGCTTGTTACCAAAGAAGTCTGTGTCTAATTCATTGTCTTCCAACTAATTCCACTTGTTTTCATCATTTGATCTGGTAGGGAAGGATTTATCTTCTGAGTTGGATGAGGTGCAGGGACTAGTGGCTGCTGACTCAGGCTGCACATAAGCTACTGATTGATGATTTAAGTTCTTGTTGATGTCAACTCCATGCATGTCAGTGTCTGATAAACAGTAGTTAGTTGAAAAAACACCATAATGTATGAAACCTGAGAATCTAGATCTGCAATATTCACCTCTAAGGTGGCTCTTTTGGATCCAATGCTCTGTGAGACACGTATTTTGAATGCAGATCCTTGTTGAATGGTGGCTTGATAATGTTGCCGACATTGGGTAAAACTAAGAATTTTGCCACATGTAGAGCAACACCAGCATTGCTTTGGCTTATCCCAAGTAGAAACAGTGGAGGAATGGTGTTTTTTCTTTGATTTATTGTGAAACTGGCTCAGGTAAACAACACCCTCTTGGAGCAAAATGGATGGACATACACATGACAAATGCAAATGTCACATGATCCCTCACATCTTGAATCCTCTGTAGGGTCATCTATCTTCATCCTCAGCCATGCCAACACTATCCAAGGGAAAAAATCCCAAGAATCAGTCTTTCAATGTTGCTGCTGCCCAAAGGTCACTAATTTGACTACAAGAACAATTCAATGCTTTCTCCCATGAGTGAAATGTGTAACTTGATATGGATTGCTGATTTCCACTTTATTAGGGAATGAATGTGCAACAGAGTTCAATCATGTGAAATCCAAGAGCACCAATCAAGAGAAAACAAAGAAGAACATTGAATTTGTTCCCAGACCCAAAGGCTAACCTGGATGAAGCAAGGGGAAGGGTTACAGCCTCATTGAGGCTATAGGTCTCAAAGATTGGCCTGAATATTACTATTCTATCATAGTTTGTTGTCACTAACTTGATTTATTTCTTACTCACACATCACGACTTGGTAGTAAGTGGTTCACAAGGCTGCATGCAAGTACTTGGACACAAATCACTCACTGTCCCAGCAAAAGGACCCACTACTTGTCAAGAAGGTCATTCAAGATGTGAGACTATTACTTTTTTGGCATGTCTGCATAGTAACCACTTTCCAGATACAACTCAAAAATGACTTTTTAATGCAGTTCGAAAAGGATTGGCCAGTATGTGACATGCTGGCTCAATATCTGCACAACATTCATCAGTGAGAGCAACATGAAAAGAAAAGGATTGAAGAGGTAAATGTAACCTGAATACATGCACCAAAAAACATCAAAATACTTATTGAACCATTACAGAGTGCTGGTGGCAAAGCAGAGTCAGACCAGGAAATGGTTGATGATGATAAGAATGTGAAATCAGAGAGTGATGAGGATATGCATGAAGAGAACAAAGATGATGATACTGACATTCAAGCTGATCTGGATGATCAAGTGCCCAAGACCAAGTTAGGAGGCCATGATGAAGAATCAGATGGTGCTGAGAGCAAGCCCAATGACTCAGAAGAAGATTACATTGCGAACAATGTTACTATGATCACGAGGCCTGGAAAGCAATTGTGCACACAATCCAATGACCCACCTCCAATAGTCACTAAGAAGTGAAACAACCTATAAACCACTCCGATACTGGGAGCATCTACAGAGGCTGATCACTGATAGTGAAAGATAGGGGTAGTGGAAAAGGGGACAACCTAAGGCCTACACTAGCACTAAGTGCGCCAAGGCTGAAGTCACTGGACTAGCAGGGACAGAGGGGAAGGAGACTGAGTCTCATTCAGATGGTGGTCTAGAGGGGAGACTCCAAGAGAACTTAACTGAAGTTTTCTGGCTGCTGCTTTGGCCTTATATACTACTCTAGGGTTTGTACATGTTTGGGTATAATCTAGATATGGGCATAGGGTAATACTGTTACGATTCATCCTGGACTACCTTTTCTTTTCCTAATCCTCATTAGCTATATGCTGTATTCCTACGAGTCGCTCGTTTGACTCCTGCCTCGTACACTCTCCTTTCGTTTCGCCTCACATGACTTTGTCCAGTCAGCTGTTGCTGTTTCCATCACGTGACTCCGCAGTCCGCAGTCATGACGCCTTCGACTGCACATTTCATTTCCGCTCTTCTATTTGTAATTCTAATGACACGTCGCCTTCTCATTGGCTGCCACTATCATATGACGTGTCACCCCCTTCCACTTACCATTCTTAGTTATCTTTTCTCATGGTCCATGCGCGGACTCTCTACGTATAAATACCTGCGCTCTCGCAGCAAAGATCCTTAGCTTAGACCTCCCTTGTCTTACCTAGCAATCTCTGCAATCGACAAGGTCCTTGTACCTTCGTTCCTTCGTCCCTTGTCTCCCTTCGCCCACTACGTGTTCGTCTTCACGACTGTAGATCCCTTGAATCTGAGGACGGTCGGTATTGCCTTCGCGCATCCGTACTCCGTGCCTACATCGTTACTTCGCGCTCGATCGCTGGACGACTCACTTCACCACTTGGTCACCTCACATGCCAGTGGATTCCCCTGTGCCACGTGACTGCTTACACGTCCGTAGAATACACTCAAACCTTCGACCCTTAGGACCTCCCTATGCCTTCAAGGGCTACGTCCGATCCTACCCAGGTCGAGCATAACAAATACTATAGTAGTCTGTGCAATGCATTGAGCACATGCATCAATCATAGCCATGGAATGGAAGATTGAATATGAGGAAAACATACAGTTGATTGAATGGAAGGAAAACATACGCCCACCATGAGGTGTGGCAGAATGAAAGAACATAGCCATGCACAGTGTGGAAATGAAAGTAAAACTGTGCATGGGTGAAAAGGATCAGAGATCCAGGTGAATCTATAGTGTAGTGTGTTTATGAGTGCAGAAATGTCTAAGTCCAAATGATAAGATAAAAAGTGTCAGTGATTAGATAACCACATGTCACTGATAAGATAAGTGAAGTGAAAATGTATGTTCATAACATTACCCCCCTTTTAAGGATTGACTTCCAGGCAATCAAAGGGTGCTTCCCAATCAGGGGTGTTGGTCATGTTTTCATAAGGTTTAAATAAACCTAAAAGTCCAGGTAAGCCATGTGGAGTTGTTGAGGAGTGCTTGGGTTAGTCCTGTGAAATTCAGCTATCACCTCAGAGGCACCCTCCAAATTCCTGGCAGGTTCCCAAGTCTTGTTCATGTCTGTGTAGCCCTTCCAGTGAACTAAATATTTGAGTCACTGTTCCTTCAGTTGGGAGTTGACGATATACTCAACTTCATATACTTCATCCCTATCTTCAGTAACTTCAATGGGACCAGGCTGGTTAACAGTCTATTCTGATAGTCTATCTTTGTAGGGCTTAACCTGAAAGATGTTCACAATGGGGTGAATCCTCATAGAGTGGGGAAGTTTCAGCTCAACTGCATTACTTCCAACCATCTTGGTGATCTCATAAGGACTGAGCCACTGTTCTGACAGCTTCTTTGATAGGCATGTCAGCCGTAAATTATCTGTGGATAGCCACACTTTATCTCCAACCATGTAGTGTGGAGCTTCAGTGTGGTGTTTGTCAGCTTGGACCTTCATCCATTCCTGAGCCTTTTTCATATTACTTCTATGTAGTCTCTTCAAGTGTCTTTGCCATAGCATCGGCAAATTTTGAAGCAGCTGGTGCCTTGGAAATGTGTTGTTCCATGCCCATTTTTGGCATATAGGAATGTGTGATGTCAAAGGGTGACTTCTGCATTGAAGCTTGCTTCTTTGCATTATAGCTAAACTGGGCAATCAGTAATCAATCAACCTATTCATCTTGTTTTTCGGCTGTGAATAACCGGAGATACTGCTGGAGATCTCAGTTCATACATTCTGTCTGCCTGTCCATCTGCAGGTAATGAGTGGTAGATAGCTTAGGGGTAATACCAAGTTGCTTGCAGAGGTCCTTCATAACCTGTGAGGCAAATTGCGGTCTGTGATTTGTTACAATACTTCTCAGAAGTCCATAATTCTTCCAGATGTTATGTAAATATAAGTGAGCTGTCTCTAGAGTGGTCATGGTCTTGTTGCATGGTATGAACTCAACTTCTTTTGAAAATCTATCTATGACAACCAGGATGGAATCCTTTCCTTGACTTAGGGGTAGATCTGTGGTAAAGTCTGTGGTGACATCAACCCAAGGCATGTCTGGCACGTCGAGGGGTTTGAGCTTGCCATAAGGGGCTAAATTACTCCCCTTCATATGTGCACACCTGTTGCAGCGTGATATGTAATCCTTCACAAGTGTAGCCATTCCTGGCCAAAAGTAACTCCAATCTAGGAGCTTTAGGATTTTCTCTATTCCTGGGTGACCAGCAACAGGAGTATTATGATGCATCTGTAACATGTGCATCCATAGATCTTCGTTGTCAGGAACAAACATTTTTCCATTTTTGAATATGATGCCATCCTCATGTGTGCAAGCATTCTGCTTGTTGCATAGCTTCTGCACATCAAACTCTCTTATCTTTGAGGTAGCATTTTTGATTCTTTGTTTGATTTGTTCGCCTTCATCAGCAATCGGGATGGTAGGGGGGTGGTAAGCTCAATATCATGCATAGGATGCATCACTCTGCCAAGAGATGTGCATGTGGGTGGTGTGATAGGGTCACCATATGCTGACTTGTAGGCTGACTTGCACCAGAGCCAAGACTCATGTAGATTATGGTGGAGATTGAATGCAGCATTGTGCCGCCATCTCCCAATATAGTAGTAATGATTGCTGTCTCAGTCACTGTCCAAACTGCTGGTCAACAAACACCAGATGTTCCATTTCCTCAAAGCAATGCAAGAAGAATGCCTATTCAATACACCAGATTGGAAAACTCCAAATACATGTCAACACCATCACTGTAGTAGCAACCTACTAAACCAACCACAAAAAATGAAAGAAATTTCCACCCAGACTCTCAAAAAGCTGCCCAACTCTGGTATTCACCTCAGAAAGTCAGAACTTGCAGAAGAAATTGTCAAGTGGTTTAAAAAGCAGGCCATACAACTTGGACAATCATTGCTGGCAGTTCTATCATTGACGGACTCTGTCTTCCTCAATGCTATCATTGACAGACTCTGTCTTCCTCAATACTGGCATTGAACTAGCGGATTTATATGGTCTGTTTTGCTATGCCTTATTCATTGTGGATGATGCTATGTTGCTGAAAGAGCGTGAGGACCACCTTGACACAAATCCCAACCAGCAGCTGACTGCACTCTCCCCAGCTAGTGAATGCATCATCACTGCATACACAACAATTGATAGCTTGCCAACTCTTGAATACATTCTTGAGCTAACAAACCACATGATTATAAGTAGTGAGTCTGCATCTGTGTGAACTACATGCACCAAGTACAACATTACTCAAATCTGAGAATTGCATACAATACATGCTAGCAGCAAGGTGGAACACAGTCAGACAGATTAAATGATTGTTCATATGGTAGATAGCTTATAGACATTTACATCCCATTCACAGATGGTTTTTCTTGCATTGAGCCTGTCTAAATGTCACAGCCAACATGGAATTCACATAGCCTATATCATCGAGAGTCAGTGTTATGCTGGAGCATAATTTCTAGCTATAGCAACCACTTATTGGAGTAGGTCGAAGTCTCATAGAGCAAAGGGAGGTCTCAGCACTTATGATCACAATCAACAAGGCTGGAAGACTAGAAACTACACTTGGATTGCATAGAACCAGCTGAGGGGTAGTAGTACAAGGGCAGCATATTTATAGGGATGGCTGCTAAGCACAGACCAAGCAGTGTGTCACAGCAATCTACTAGATAAGGGGGAAACAAAGGAAATGTGTGAAGGGGATTTCCTTGAAGAGAACAAGGCTGTCCATAAACAGAACAAAAGGATGCATCTAGGTCTAATACTCAAGGATTAGACTGTCAAAGAAATTATAGGTGAAATCTGAATCAAGATGAAGAAGGGAGAAACAGAAAGGAGAGCAGCTCTCCTGGAACCCATAGGGAAAACTTGTAACATTACCCCCCATATAGAGGGGAAGTGACCTCACTTGCCAAAATTCAATCTCCATTCCTGGTTGAGCATCAATGACTAAGATATCCAGTTCTCTGACAAAAAATGCATCATCAAGCAGGGCAGGCCCATTGGGTGTGGCCAGGAGCATTAGTCCCACAATGGGCACATCAATAGAGGGAGCAATGCTGGTAAGAATGACCTGGGTTGTTGCAGGTGAAACAGGTAGGGCCCAAAGGAGAAGACAGAGGAGGGGAAGGAGACTCAACATGAGGGTGTCTGATAGGGGAGTGATGTCCAGGAGGGCAGTGTCCAGAAGATTGGCTTCCCTCATTGTCTACATTGTTGGCAGCACTAGATGGTTTGGGAGAAGAGACTCAGAAGAAGAAGTCTTGTTCTGTAGCAACAGGGTTAGCAAGGGAGGTAAGGATGTTTTCATAGAGGGAGTAGGGCATGGCAAGGACTACAGATACATATAAACCCCACCCTGTTAAGGAGATCTAGGGTACTAGCATGCAACTTTTCTAAGTCTTGGAGTGTGGCAGCTGCAAGCATAAGGTCATTCTGCTTTTGGTAGAAAAGTCTATGGAGATAGAAATAGAGGGAGGAGATGGTGAGGTAGATATGCACTAGCTGCTGATGTTCTAATGCATATGGTGGGTAGGTGGGAAGGTTTACAGTGATTGCTGGGTTGTCCAACAGGAAGGCAAAAAGAATATGCCTTTGCAAAGGAGTAAGAGAAAGAAGAAGAGAATAAAAGAAATGGGGTTGAGACATAGAAGGAAAAAGACAAGGGAAAGACACATAGGTAGAGAGAAGAAATGAAGAGGGGGGAAGGAATTTATACATTTAGTATTTTATTCATTAACTAAGGTGGCCACAATTGCAGTGTCAATTTCTATCTGATTTTCAAACAGGTGATAAAATGCCCCAGGGAATTGGACAAGAGCTTGATTGGGGTGGACAAAGGGAAAATCTGGCCATGCTGGGAAGGTGGGGTCAGGGCTGGGAGGGGGCTCCATTAGGGAGAATGGCTCTGATGGGTGCAGGAGGGGGAATAGTTTTGATAGGAGGGTCCCAGGGAACTGGGTTCTGGTTCCATTCATCAACCAGTGGGTCCCACACTGGGAGTTCTTCTTCATTGTTCTCATCAGTGGCAGGTGGTATCCAGACATCAGGAGTGGGGGGAGGAACATCAGGGGCAAAGCAGGTGGAGTGGAGATCATTCCATATGATGTGGAAGTAGAAGCATCTGATGCAGGTTTTAAAGAAGAAACATTGTTTATAGAGGAAGGCAAGGAGTGGGAGAATGGCAAGTAGGATGATGGTGGTGGAGGTGGTGTCCATTGGATGAGGAGGTTATTTCTTGGAGGAAAAAGCTTTGGGGTGATGAAGCTGATAGGCTCAGAGGAGGGGTTTTGCATTTTCGAGGTTTTCTTTGGGCTCCCAGGTCTTTTTGGCAGAAGAGTATCCTTTCCATGATACAAGGTATTGCTGTTTACCAGGCAAGCCTTTGCGAGAAAGGATGGAAGTAATTTCAAATTCTTCATCTCTGTTAATAATCTTCCAACCACACTTTATCCCCTACCTTCCATGGGTGGAATTTAGAGGAGATTTATTCCTTTATTAGGCATTGTGATTTCTCATGGGAGGCAATGGCTTTTAAGCAGGCTATGGATAGGTTGGCAAGGTGTTTTTCTGGGGTGAGAAGGAAGGTTTTCCCTTTTGGAGGGTAAAAGCTGGGTTCAAAACCAAGGGTTGGTAAGAGTGGGGTTTGTCCAGTGGAGGAATGGGGGAGAGAGTTGTGGGAGAACTCAGCCATAGGGAGAAGTTCGGCCCATCATTCCAGATGCCCATTGTAGAAGATGCAAAGGTAAATTTCTAGTTCCTGATTGACTCATTCAGTTTCTCTATCTGTCTGAGGATGATAGGTGTAGGAGAGGGTGAGATTGTATTTGAGCAGGCAGGAGAGTTCTCTGGCAAAGGCAGAGGTGAACTGTGGACCCCTGTCAGAGATGAGTTTGTCATGAAGGCCGTAATGATGGAACACATTTTTGAAAAATAGTAATGCAACACCCATTGCATTGATGGTTTTGTGACAAGCACAGAGAATTACCCCCTTTGTAAGGCCATGGTTGACCACAACCATGACTGAGTCATAGCCATGGAAGAGCAGGAGATCAGTGATCAAATCCACGGAGAATTGTTGGAAAGGTCTGGATGCTATGGGAAGGAGGGTGAGTGGTGGGGCGGAAGGGTGAGTGTTCGCCTTGTTTGCCTGGCAGGTGGCACAGCCTCTCATGAAGTTGCATACAAAGGTATTTAGGCCAGGCCACCAGAAATCTCATTGTAGTATTGGAAGTAAAGACCTCCAATAGCACAGGGACAAGAAGGGATGAACACTTGATGGGAGGCTCACCAAGTATATGGGTAGTTGGTTGATAGTCAAGGGTGAAGCTTAGTAGTTGTGCTTCTAATGTGGATGTGGAACAGGAATGAAGAGAGGATTCTTCATTAGAGGGAGAAGAGCTGTAAGGCCCTCTTTATATACAGACAGGATATGTTTGTACCTGTATACTGTATAGTACCTATATAAGGTATATCACAGAATGTGATAGAACATCATAGAACAAAAGGAAAGATAAGGTGAGATAGTAAGAATAGTATCCAATAGGAATAATAGCTCTTATCTGAAGAGCACTGCTTCTTATCTATAGTGTAATATGAATAGTGTAAGCCTGAAACATCATTTGACCTATGATGTCATGTTTAGAATATGTCACATGATAGTGTCATGTAATCAGGCCTAGTGTAATAGAAGATCAGAAATAGAATACCAGATTCTCAACATGTAGCAGGTTCTGGGTGTGGAAAATGCCACCATGGCTGCAGGCAGCACTTTTATGGATGCATCTGATGATATCAGTACAATGGGAGGGTGGAATGAAGAGGCATCCTCAAAAAAAGAGTTTGGAGTTTTTAAAAGACCAATCTTTAACAATAGTGCAAAGAAAGAGGGATTTTCCTTTGTTTAGTGCATTGAGGGCAGTTGAGACTAGAGGGTCAGAAGGGGAGGAATGGGTGATCTTGTCTAAAATGGCAGTATTGATGGCATTGATGAAGAGGGATTCAGGAAGTAAAGTAATCTCCTGATTGTCCTCAGAGGTATTGATTTGGTCTCGGCAAAAAAGGGCATCTGCAGGACCCATTTGAGATCCCAGTGTAGTCTGATAGAGAATATCAAAGTCTTGGAGGAAGAGCATCCAGCATGCCTGTCATCTGGATAATTTGTAGGGTTGTTTGAAGTAGGAGAGATTCTTGTGATCTATGATGACAGTGACAGGGAAGGAGATACCTTGGAGGTAATGTCACCACTCGTCCAGGGTGTGGATTACAGTGAGCAGTTCTCTATCATAGATATTGTAGTTTCGCTCTGCAGCAGCCAGGGCTTTGGAGAAAAAGGTGCAAGGATATAGGTCTCCATTTTTGTCTTTTTGCATCAGAACTGCCCCAGTGATGGTCAGGAAGGTGTTAGTCATTACAAAAAAGAGTTTGAGCATGTCAGGCATAAGAAGTACAGGACAGCAGGTAAATGCCTCTTTGATGAGGCAGAAAGCATTTTGTTGTGGGGTTCCCCACTCCCATTTCACACCTTTCTTGGTAAGGTCATGGAGGAATTGCACAGCATTAAAGAAGTTGAGGATGAACCATTATTAAAAATTGCAAAATCCAATGAAATATTGTACTCCCTTGACTGAGATGGGGGGTTTCCAATCATCAATAGCTTTCAATTTTGTGGGATCCATTTTGATTTGTCCTTCTCAGATGATCATTCTGAGATACTCTACTTTGTCAATGTCGAAGAGACATTTCTTTAGTTTGAGAAAGAGTTTGTAATTCCTTAGTCTTTGGAGGACCTTACAGGTTCGTTCCTGATGAAGGGCTTTGTTCACAGAGTGGATGAGGATGTCGTCCATGTAGATTATTGTTATGAACATACATTTTCACTCCTATCTTTTCATCTTATCTCATTGGTGACATGTGGTTGTCTAATCACTGACACTTTTATTTTATCATTTGGACTTAGACATTCCTGTACTTATGGACACACTACACTATAGATTTACCTGGATCTCCAATCCTTTTCACCCATGCACGGTTTCACTCTCATTTCCACACTGTGCATGGCTATGTTCTTCCATTCTGCCACACCTTATGGTTGGCATATGCTTTTCTTTCATTCGATCAACCATATGTTTTCCTTATGTCTGATCTTCCATTCCATGGCTATAATTGATGCATGTGCTTGATGCATTGCTTGGACTACTATAGTATTACCCTATGCCCATATCTAGATTATACCCAAACATGTACAAACCTTAGAGTAGTATTTAAGGCCAAAGCAGCCACCAAAGAACTTCAGTCAAGTTCTCTTGGAGTCTCCCCTCTAGACCACCATCTGAATAAGACTCAGTCTTTCCCATCTTCTCTTTTATCCCCTGTGATCAGCCTTTGTAGATGCTCCCAGTATTGGAGTGGTTTATAGGTTGTTTCATTAGAACTTGACTATCCTCATACTCCCTATCTGAAGACAGTGGTACCAAGTACACCTTGAAATTTGAAGAAACTCTCTCTCTGTTTACACAAGAAAAGTGTTTACATATGCTGTTCACAGTACACACAAGATCCTTCTCAGAAGCTTATGATTCCTTAGGTGGGCCAGTGCCTCAATCATTTACTCCTTTCAGCAAGCTCAGCAGGCTCACCCCACTCTCAGACGAAGAAGAGCTTGTCTATCCACCTACACCAGAAGCAGAGCAGTTCATTGAAGAAGTGATTGCAGCCGCCTGATTTTCCTCATCAGTTCACCCTTCACACTCACCTTCAGTAGCTAAAGAAGACCTCAATGACCACCTGCCAGTTGATTACATACAAGACCCACTTCCAGCGCAGCTAGCCACTCTCTTCATACCAGCAGATGTAAGAGTGGCATTAGTAGAAGGATTTGAGAGAAGAGAGAGAGGTTGTCGAATTAAAGAGCAATGTCCTACTCCATATCCACAAAGAGCAGTGGTAGAGAACCAGCCATATCAAAGGGAAGAAGTTGATGAATATGGGCTTCAGAACAGTCTTGCACCCCGTCTTCATCCTCATGCAGTCTTATGTCCCCCTCCTTGTACTCCTACCTTAGTCACTTGCCTCTGAAATGTCTGGTGAACAAGTAACTATGCAGCAGCTGCTTGATGTAGTAAATGCTACCACAACCCATTTGATGGCAATGAAACAGCAGAGAGACAGACTACAAGCAGCCCTTGAATGGGCAAATACTATGTTACAGGAGACGCATGAAAAGGCAGAAGAAGCTGATTGCTGCACACAGGACATAATGGGTCTTGTAAGCAACAAGTGATCTAGACTCACACCTGGTGCAGGGTCCTCAGGCACAGGGGGAGGAAGCTCAAGGGTAGAAGTCTTTCAAGACCCTGGAAACTATGATGGTTCCAAATCTAAGTTTGAAGAATGATGTATCAAGATGCAGGCCTGGTTGGACTGTAATCCCCACCAATTCTCCATGAAGGATGAGGCCAGCAACTTAATAGTCAATGGCAAGGCATGAGCCTACATGGTCCTCTCTGTTACAGTCACATCAATATGGACTTGGTATTTTTCTTCTCTTTCATCTTATTTTATCATGCCACATGGTTATCTAATTACAGACGCTTAGATCTAATCTTATCTTTTGGACTTAGTGCTCAAAAACACTCTTTGCCTGTCCTTCAGACCAGATCTACGATCTGCATTAAGGCTACATAGCCTTCTTAATTTCCATGCTGTGTATGCTTCTATTCCATTTCACTTCATTTCCGCTCTATGCTTCTGATTTTCCATTCTGCCACCTTCTCATGTGTGCAGCATGCCTATGCTTTCATTCCTCACAGTCTCAAGGCTGTTTGTCTCTTTATGGACTAACCCTATACCCTATGTACAAACATATGTAAACACCCATGTAGTATATAAGGCCTATGAATTCAACCACCAGAGATCAGTTCAGTTCTCTTGGTGTTTCCCCCAAAAGACATCAGAGATAAACTTCTTAGCTTTTCTTTCCTCCATCTCTAGTGGTTTAAAACATCTAGTGATACATACCTGAGTTTTAGGGTTGTTTCACTCTTCCAACTCAAAAGAACAAAGAGGAGTGACTTTGCAACAATGGAGCTCACAGCACTCACACAAGGGAGATCCTGATGTGCAGACTGGTTCTACCTACAGGATGAGGTAGAAGCTATCTTCTGCCCCATGCACCAAGTAGACTGGGCATGCGGTGAACTAGTCAATTGTAAACAAGGGCAACTGGAAGTAGATACCTTCATCGCTAAATTTCAAAATCTCTATCAACAATCTGGTCAGGGAGATGCATTCAAGGTCTGGGTCCTCAAACAAAATACCTCCCCAGAGATTGTGAAAGAGATCTTCCACCAAGGCAAGCAGCAGACCACCATAAATGGAATGCTGCAACAAACCCAAGAGATTGGTGAGTGGTTCAAAGCCTACCACATGCAACATGGCACCAGTAGTCACTTTGGCAATACTGGTGCAAAGGTGTCACTGAAGCATGACAAGAATGCCATGGATGTAAGTGCTGCCAAGATGGGTGGTTGCTACAACTGTGGTGAGGGTGGACACATGTCCAGGGAATGCCCTAAACCCAAAGTAGAATGCCCTGACTGCCATTGGCTCAGCAGCAAGCACAAGAAGGAGTGCAAACATAATAAGTGAAACAACTCTAAAGTGAAGCACTTCTCAGGTATCACTAGACAACTTAAACTACTAGGGAATGGAGGAGAGGGAGACTTAAGGAGTTTATCTCTGATGCTTTGGGGGAAATACCAAGAGAACCAAACTAGTCTCTGGTGGCTGAATTCATAGACCTTATATACTATATGGGTGTTTATATATGTTTGTATATAGAATATAGGGTAAGTTCATAAAGAGACAAACAGCCTTGAGACTGTAAGGAATGGAAGCATAAGCATGCTGCACACATGAGAATGTGGCAGAATGGAAGATCAATCAAAATGAAAGCATAGAGTGGAAATGAAAGGAATGGAATAGAAGCATATACAGCATAGAAATTAAGAAGACTGTGTAGCCTTAAGGCAGATCATAGATCTGGTGCGAATGACAGACAAAGAGTGTCTTTGAGCACTAAGTCCAAAAGATAAGATTAGATAAGAGCATCTGTGATTAGATAACCATGTGGCGTGATAACATCAAATGAAAGAAAGAAAAATACTAAGTGTTATAATTCATCTAGACTACCACTCTTTTCCTTGACTTCTTTAGCTATATGCTGTATTATCATGAGTCGCTCGTTCAACCCTCACCTCATACACTTTCTTTCTCCGTTTGTCTCACATGACCTTATCCAGTCGGCAATTGCTGTTTCTCTCACATGACTCTGCAGACCGCAATCATGACACCATTAACTGCACTTTGATTTACCAATTCATTTCATTTGTAATACTAATGATGCATCGCCTTCTCATTGGCTCTCCATATCATATGATGTGTCATCATTATTCCTTTACCATTCCTAGTTACTCTTTCTCATGGTCCATGCACGGATCCTTTACATATAAATACCTGCGCATTCGCAGCAGAGATTCCCAGCTTAGACCTCCCTTGTCTTTACCTAGTATCTCTGCAATTGACAAGGTCCTTGATCCCTCATCCCTTGTTTCCCACTACACAATCACTCTCACATCCATAGAACTCCCTTGAATCTGAGGATGGTCGGTATTGCCTTTGACACAACCATACTCCGTGCCTAGTTGTTATTGTTGTGACCCATCGTTGGACAACTCACTTCGCCACTTGATTGCTTCATGCGTCAGTGGATTTCCCTGCGCCACATGATCGCTTAACGCATCCGTGGAATACACTTGAATCTTCGAACCTTAGGACCTCCCTACACCTTCAAGGGCTACATCTGATCCTACCTGGGTTGAGCATAACACTAAGTCCATATTGATGTGACCATAACAATAAGGGTAAAGGGCACCAAGCCCAAGCAGCCAACACCACTCCTGCCACCTCATGGGAGCAGAAAGAAGAAAAGAAACCTGTGGACCCTTTCACCATGGTTAGAGGTATGAACTTTGATGAAATGAAGATGTACTTCTATGACATGAAGAACACAGAGGGAAAAGGCAAACCCAAGTAAACGCACCAGGTGTTCATTCAGCAAAGATAAACCACTTCTCTCCACTTGATGTAGAAGAAGGTAAAGAAGACACTTTGGACAATATTTCTATACATAGCCAGGTGGTGTCTTCAGCTAGACCAAAGCACAGCGGGGGCTCTAATCCAGTGCTTAATTCTACTTTTCACCCATCCCCTAAAAACCTGAAGCAAGATGACAAAATCCTGGAAGAAGTATTTACATGCAGCTTGAGTCCATCTAAAGAAATAGCCCTGGATGTCAAGATCTTGCCCAAAGATAAGAAAGTCTTCATTCAGGCACAGGCACAGGCACTACTAGACAGCAGTGCAAATGTTATCTTTATAGATCAAAAATAGGCTGAGGAGTGTCACAAACTTTCCATATGGTGTTGACGAGAATTGTTCTCCTTTCTGTTTCTCTCTCATGTGTCTCAATCTAGACTTCACCTACAACCTTTTGATAGCTTAGTTCTTGAGTACTGATTTCCCCTTTGAGACCTTTCTAACAGACAGCCTCTTTCCTTTCAAGGGTTTTCCCCTCTGTGAACTCCCTTTGTTTCCCCTTCCTGTTACAATCTTCTTTCTTTGTCCATACGTTGTTCTCTCCTTGTTACGAGGGACTCATACTACCTGGCGAGGTACACTGAGTCGTCCTCATACTGCTTTCCTCCTTCTTGCGAATACCACCTTCCCTTGTTTTCTACAAATGTTCTAGCCACTCCTCTCTTCGGCTTTACTCGTATCTTCAGACTCCTATCTCCTACGTCGTTTCTCTCACAATGGCGAGTGTCCCCCATATTCCATAACATTCCATAGACTTCCTTTCTATTTTGGTCCCAGCTCTTTCCTTGGTCTGTGTGCGCTGATCCCTGGTATATAAACTCTTCATCTACATTTGTATTTCTCATTCTTGGTTTGCGCAATACAAGCGTTGTCTCGAATCACCTTGAAACCTCTGTGCCTTAAGTCGATTCTCACTCGACTTCCCTCGTCCTTGTAAAACTCCTTGTCCTTGTAGACTAGTGGACGTCGGTCTCTTCGTGAGTATTGCCCGTCTAGTGCTACTCCTTAGGAGTATCACTGTCGTTGTACGCTTCGCGTAACACTTCCAGTAGTTTGCTGTGGCACACCACTTGGTCTGTGCTCCATAGTTAACCCTATAAATATGCTGCCCTTGTACTACTGTCCCTCAGCTAGTTCTATGCAATCCAGTGTAGTTTCTAGTCTTCCAGCCTTATCAATTGTGATCCTAAGTGCTGAGACCCCTATTCGCTCTACGAGACTTCGACCTACTCCTATAAGTGGTTGCTATAGCTAGAGGCTATGCTCCAGCATAACAATAGTTGAAATTGAATGAAAACAAGATTTCTATGTTCTAAATTGCAGAAAAGAAAATATGATCCTAGGATTATCCTGGTTAAGAGATGTTAACCCCACCATAAACTGGACAACTGGAAAAGTACACATCCCTGACCATCTTACCAAGCCACATAACGACTCCCCCTGATCGATCTCCCAATGATACCTAGTGCACTACCTAGACCTCGACCCCGATCACAAAACATCACAGCTTTGGCAAAAGCACAACTCTCACTCCCTTCGCAAAACCACCATTGCCACTGAACTTGCACAAAAAGAAGAAAGAAAGAAGAGCAAGTTACCTGCTCTGTATTCCTCTTTTAATGACGTCTTTGAAAAGAAAACCATAGATAAGCTTCCCCCCTCTCAAACCTTCAACCATGCCATTGAACTCAACAAGGACTTCCTCCCGAAGGTGGCAAAAGCCTACCCCCTAAACCCTAAGGAGACTGAAGCTTGTTGAGCTTTCATAGACAAACACCTTGCCTCAGAAAAGATTACCCCATCAAAATCCCCACAAGCCGCTCCCTTCTTTTTCGTACCCAAGAAAGATGGCTTGTTATGCCCTTGCCAGGATTACAGATACATCAACTCCTTCACTGTCAAGGATGCTTACCTGCTCTCCTTGATCTCTGACCTGATGAACAAGCTCAAGGGATCGAAAATCTTCACCAAAATGGACATCAGATGGGAATATAATAATGTTCTCATACAACCTGAAGATCATTGGAAAGCAGCATTCATCACTTCCTTCGGCCTCTTTGAGCCAACTGTAATGTTCTTCGGATTATGCAACTCCCCTTCCATCTTCCAAGCCCTGATGGACCATACCTTTGCTGACATGATAGCAGAAGGATGGCTTGTCATCTACATGAACAACATCCTCATTCATCCAACAACGAAACCTTACACCAGGAACAAACTCAGAAAGTCCTCCAACAGCTAAGAGAGCACAAACTCTTCCTAAAGTTGGAAAAATGCTTCTTCGATGTTGACAAAGTGGAGTATCTCGGAATGATCATATGAGAAGGACAAGTAAAGATGGACCCCACCAAACTAAAGGCTATCGACGAATGGAAACCCCCTACCTTGGTAAAAGGGGTGTGGTCCTTCATTGGATTCTGTAACTTCTACCAAAGATTTATTTCAGACTTCTCAAGTGTAGCCCGACCTCTCCATGACCTCATCAAGAAAAATGCCAAGTGGGAGTGGGGAACCCCCCAACAAAATGCCTTTGCCACCATCAAAGAAGTGTTTACCTGCCACCCTGTACTTCTCATGCCCAATACACTCAAACCATTCTTTGTGATGACTGACGCTTCCCTGACTGCCACCAGAGCGGTTTTTATGCAGAAAGATGAGAATGAGGAGTTATATCCGCCTTCCTTTCTAAAACTCTATCTGCTGCTGAACAAAATTATGACATCTATGACAGAGAACTCCTCACTGTGATTTACACCCTAGAAGAATGGTAACATTACCTCCAAGGAACTTCTTTCCCTGTCTCTGTCATCACTGACCACAAAAACCTATCCTACTTCAAACAACCCTATAAGCTATCCCAACAACAAGCCCAGTGGATGTTATTCCTCCAAGATTTTGACATCTCCTACCAGACTACCCCTGGATCACAGATGGGCCCCGCCGATGCCCTCTCTTGGCAAGATCGAGTGGATACTTCTGACGACAACCAAGAAGTCACCCTTCTTTCCTCCTCCCTATTTATCAATACCATCGACACTGCTATCTTGGAGAAGATAGCACGATCTTTCCCATCCAGCCCCTTTGTCGCGACAGTGCTCAATGCATTAAACAATGGAAAGTCCCTCTTTCCATGTGCCACCACCTGTGATTGGCTATTTGGAGACTCAAAACTCTTCTTCCGAGGAAGACTCTTTGTTCCACCGTCTCACCGCACCAACATCATGAAATCAATTCACGAGAGTGCCACCTGTGGGCATGGAGGTATCTTCCGCATCCAAAACCTGTTACAACATGATTTCTGGTGGCTCGGCCTCAATACTTTCGTCCACAACTTTGTCAAAGGATCTGCCACCTGTTAGGCTAACAAAGTGAATACTCATCCTACCGTTCCCTCCCATTCCCCCCCTGCCCAGCACATCCTGCCCCTTTCAGCAACTCTCTATTGACCTTATTACTGATTTACCCCTTTCCTTAGGTTACAATTCTGTGATGGTTGTGGTCAACCATGGCCTTATGAAGGGGGTAATTCTCTGTCCTTGTCACAAAACCATTGATGCCATAGGAGTAGCCCTCCTCTTTTTCAAACATGTATAGTGACTCCAAAAAGTGTTACAATAACTAACCTCAAACTGGGGTGCAAAGTGCCCCACAACCACCTGTGGGAATCCCACTTCGCTTTGGTGGAACCAAATAGGGTACAGACCCTTGGCTACAAACCAATCCCTGGGTCATGTGATTCGGCCCAGGGGCCACTGAGATATAACAGTTTTAAAACAGGAACACTATTGTAACAGTTTTTGGACTTTTGCTGTAAGATACTGGATCTCAACCATACAAGAGGTTATTTGCTGTTGTTTGGTGATACAAACACAGATATACATATAAACATTATGTCTGAGTCTAAAAACATTCCCACACCTCTTTATTCTTTACCACTATCATCATGTGATCTCTCTCTGCTACTCAGGAGAATGCCATTCTCTCTCAGCTTGATTCTGGCCACTCCATTCACTCCATTGCATCTAGCACTGGTGTCAGCACTACTGCTATATCCAGACTTCATTCCAAGAAGCGTTCTGACCTCCAAAAGTCTATTGGAGGTCATCCAGCCAAGCTTTTCTCTGCTAATATCCATCATGCTATCCACCTTATCTCATCTCGCAAGGCAGAGAATGCTGTCCAGGTGACCAAAACACTCTCCAATGTTATTAACCAGCCTCTCCACCCTAACACCATTCATTACCGCTTGAAAAAGTTTGGGATGAAGGCTGTAGTCAAGTCCAAACACCCTTTACTATCTGCTAAGCATTGCAAGGCTCACTTGGACTTTGCAATTGCTCACAAGGATTGGACTATAAAGGACTGGAAGAAGGTCATATGGTCTGATAAGACCAAAATCAATTGCCTAGGCTCAGATGGGCACGAATGGGTGTGGAAAAAGCCAGGTGAGGGGCTTAATAACAGGCTAGTGCAAGGTACTGTCAAATTTGGAGGAGGTTCTGTGATGGTATGGGAATGTATGACTTGGAAGGGAGTTGGCTATGCTGCCAAGATTGATGGTAGAATGGATGGGGACCTGTATCTTCAGATTTTGAAGGATGAACTGCTGAATTCCCTGCAGTATTATGGTCTCAATCCATCTGACATCATCTTTCAGTGAGACAATGACCCCAAGCATACCCGTAAAAAGGTGAAGGAGTGGCTAGAGGAGCAGGATTTTGAGACCATGGTGTGGCCTGCACAGTCTCCTGACCTAAACCCCATTGGACATCTCTGGGGTTACCTCAAGAGAAGGCTGGCAGAGTATGAACACCCTCCTAATGGGATTCTTCAGTTGTGGAAGAGGATTCAGGAGGTGTGGGAGGGGATACCAGT
>JBBPRF010000425.1:0-24248 GCA_038092875.1 Lanmaoa pseudosensibilis | reverse complement strand
TGAGGTTCTAGTGCCCCATCCATCTCTTCCGAATCTCTTGAAGACTCACCGAAATCATTGCTTTAGTCAAAGGGACACGACCGTGTTTGCAAGGAGCAACGTTGTCCCTTACTACTTTACGACCCCCAATCATGGGGGTGTACCCATATTTGGAAATTACTTTCCCAGCCAACCCCCCAACTCGGGTCATCGAGCGCGTCGCGCGACTTCCGTATTCCCCATCATGGCCTTGTCGATTCAAAGTACCAGTAGAACAACCCTGGGTACCGTCCATCTCATGGGTAACCCATACCGTCAAGATACCACCTGACCGTCCTGTGTCACGCGATGCGAACTTTTTGTGTGTGTGCAATAATTTAGCCGATGTGTTCCCTTAGCCCCAAACTTCTTTGACTGTTGCACATACGGTGACATACCCGATACACAGGGAACTGCGCGCGGACCGCTGTGCCTCACTGACTTCGAGCGGACAATTGTCGGGCTATCACCAGAAGCATCATATTTATCCATGCCATTCGTAAAGAGGCCGGGCTATATAATGGAGTTGAGGTCGCAAAATTCCTCTAGTGTTTCAAGCTTTCAACATGTTCCATCGCGGTCTCCTTGCCTTGGCTGCTAGCCTGTTTTCCATTGCCTTCGCGTCCGCCATCCCTTGGAATGCCACCGAGTACATGTTTGTGTTCGGGGACTCGTACACTACAGATGGTTACAACATTTCGGCAGGTATAAATTCCCCAACGCCAGGATATGTGAGTGTATTGCCCATACTCCGATCACTGCAGTAAGCTCGTGTTTGCCTAGACATCTTCAAATGGTCCAAACTGGGTTGAATTTTTGAGTGAGATGACACCCCGCATAGCTCCCATCGAGTGATTCAATGTTCTTTCTAGCGAACACTTACAATCAAACCGCGGTCAAGGTTAGCTATGAATGATTACGAGCAAGAGATTGAGCCTGACTGTCCATCAACGCAGACCTTCAATTTGGCGTACGGTGGTGCGACCATCGATAGTGCTCTGGTTGCTCCGTACCTCCCTACTGTATGGCAAGTGTTTTCTGACACTCTTCGCTTTATTTATGTCCTCACCACCATCTACCAGGTCGGTTGTCGACCAGGTCTCCAAGTTCAACGAGTATCTAGCATCAAAACCCGCTGGAGCTCAGTGGGATAGCACGAACAGTCTGTTTGCCATCTGGATTGGCATCAATGATGTCGGAAACTCGGTCGGCTGGGTTGGTGTTTCCCAATGTCACTGTTAGGATGCATCTTGATGTTTAGATGCTCTAACAGACGAACATCACTCAATTCGAGTTCTACGGCACCTTGATGGACAGGCTGTTCTCACAGGTATGGCGACGATTCGCTTCCAGGCCAACATGACTGAACTGCTTCAAAGGTGGATGATCTATACGATGCAGGGGCCCGTAACTTGCTGTTTTTGATGGTACCGCCTGTGAACCGTGCACCACTCTTCCTCGGACAAGGCCCTCAGGCAGTAGCACAAATGGGTGCTGCCATCGATGACTACAACGCCCAGTTGATACGAAGCGTGCGCAACTTCCAGGCAAACCATGCAGATCTCGGCAGCGTCACGGTCTTTAACACTCGACACATCTTCGACACTCTTCTGGATAAGTCGCGGACGTTTGGCTTCGTGAATGTGACCGGGTATTGTGATGCGTACGAGAATGGTACTCCTACCAACACTTATCAGGTAGATGGCTGTGCCCCTGTGTCCAGCTATTTGTGAGTCGCTTGAACATTCGCTTGGACACTTCGGCTGATAGAACAACCTAGCTGGCTGAACTCGCTCCACCCGTTGTTCACTGTTCACGAGTAAGTGCTTTGACGTACTCTCTGCCTCGGTTTGCTAAGGCTTTGCTATCAGCATTTTGGCCAAGGCAATTTCTACCGCTCTCGCTGGTTACCCTGCCATGCAGATCCATATATAAGTAGAAGAATTTACTTTGTTAGTTCAGGCCGAAATGGATACCGGATCCGACCTCCTCGTGTTGTGACTCGGTGCTGCCAAGCACTGCGAGACGCGTCAGCGTATCAACAACGGAAAGTATTTAAACGCGCTGACGCGTCGCCCGTGCAATCGCCTTAAGATGCTGCAAGTTGTGCTAGCGTGACCTTCATACTTGCAACTGAGCGTCTACAACCATTTAACTCAACTCATGACGATCACCGAATTTGCCACCCTCATCTTCAAATCACCTCCCAGCTTTTCAGATCCTACTCTCCAGTCCCTACTTCAACAGCTATCCGCCTGGAAATCGGAATGTTCAGGCTTTCCGCTGCTCTTCTTCACAAACCCCGATGATTCCCATCAGGTCCATTTGGTGACAGGATGGGCGAGCGTCGCGGCGCACGAAGCATGGATTCGAGGGGAGCGGAATCAGGAGTTACTCCGCATGTTCGGGCCATATGTCGATATGCCGAAGATCAGGATGGTCCACCTAGACGTGGACTTTGAGACGATTCCTGAAGATGCGGAGGGGATGGTCATTGAGCGGTTCAGCGGTGAAAGGGCGGAGTCGGCACCTTCAACCCAGCCGGAGAAAACAGATTCACTGGACCGATCCACCTTGTTGTTTGGAAGAGATTTGGCTCGGGATGGTGGAGACGTGTTTCACTTTGTCGGCGTTGCTAGGGGTGGGGAATGTGACGTCGGAGGGGGTGTATTAGCTCCCCTAGAGCGGTGGGTGTTGAAGAGAGCTGAAACGTTGAACTATGACTAGGGTGTCAGTTGAGGTCAAGCCGTCGTGTCGTGTCGTCGCCGTCATCGGAGCATGTCGTCAGTGCAAAGTTGTGCCTCGTAACCGGACTACTTTGCCATTTGTTTCATCTCGACACATTGTTAATATTGATATTCACTCGCACCTCGCCCGAAGGCCCTCGTTCGTTAAGATAGTGCACCTCAGCTCGTTCCCCCGAATTACGTCGAGGTGAGGTAGTGCTCCGTTGTACCCTCGAGCTCGTCCTTTACTTAGTGTGCTGGATAGGTCATTACTATATTAGCTCTGCGCTCGTATCCTCTGATATAGGGCGTATCAACATATATCAACGTTCAGCTGTTCTGTGACCGAAACCTAGTTTTAACAAGACCTGTGTGCATCAGCACCCCGAAGTCGCGATCGATGGTTGACGGGTTCACCCACTGATAGGGGTATCCGAAGAAGGAAATATCTTTGACCGCGCCGATGTTTGGCAAAAGCTTTCGAATCAAACAACCACCCACTCCGCTATATTTCTGATCACCCACAACGCACTTCCCTCGAGTCTCGTGCTTTTTAGGGAGAAATATTTTCCCAATTCTCTTCCAGGGACATCTGTTCCATTATGGATTCTCTACCCGCGAAGCCACCGAGCTCTCGGGGAGGACGTGATCGTGACAGAGACCGAACGAAGAACAGAGACAGAAGCCATCGTCGGCCTCGCCACAATGACCGGGACGGAGAAAGAGAAAGAGAAAGGGATAGGGATAGGGATAGGGATAGGGACCGAAACCACAATCATCGTCACCGCCGTCGACGTTCCACACCCCCAACGCAACTCTCCTCGAAACGCCCACGCAAGTCCAGCGCGAATCACAAAGGCAAAGAGCCCATACGCAACGACGACGAGCCCGAGCCAGGCGAAATCGAAGTCCAAGCGCCAGAAATTGGAGACGATTTCATCCCGTTTGGGGTGAGCGACACGGAAGTTTCCCCACAAGAAAAACCTCGATCCGAGAGGGCACGTCAAAAAGAGAAGGCGACGGAACGCGAATGGGACAAAGGGAAGCCGCCGAGGAGGGGTGATATGGAGGGTCGTGGCATGAAGAGGAAGTACGATTCTGATGAAGAGGATGACCGAGCTTATAGAAGAAGACAACCGTTCAAACCGCATGATGCTAGGAAGGCTCCGTGGGTGTCCCAGGTTGACTGGGATAGTTGTCACAACGTCGCAGAGATGTAAGCATTTCCAGACTGACATGATACTCCACGTCATTTAATGCATTAGGTTACATCGCGAAGTGGAGGCTTTCGTCCAGTATATGTCACCAACACCTGTCGAAGACGAAATTCGTGGCCTCGTGGTCCAGCTCGTCTCAAACGCGATTACATCTGCATTTCCTGATGCACAAATATTACCCTTTGGAAGCTACGAAACAAAGCTATATTTACCCAGTGGGTGTGTGCTCAACCTCATGAACCTCGGCACGTAGCCTGACTGCAACTAGGGACATCGACTTGGTCATAGACTCCAACTCCATGGCACGCAGCAACAAAGTGAACGTATTACACGCACTCGCAAATACCCTCAAGCGCGCGGGAATTACATCAAAAGTCACCGTCATCTCGAAAGCAAAAGTACCTATAGTGAAGTTTGTCACGCACTTTGGACGTCTAAACGTGGATATCAGCGTCAACCAAGGCAACGGTGTCAAAGCAGGAAAGATCGTCAACGGTTTCCTACAAGACATGCGGGGTTGTGGGTTCGCATTACGTTCCCTAATCGTCATCGCAAAGGCGTTTCTGAACCAGCGCGGAATGAATGAGGTGTATACTGGTGGCCTGGGAAGTTACAGCATCGTCTGCATGGCGATTAGTTTTCTCCAGATGCATCCAAAAATACGCAGAGGCGAAATCGAACCAGAGAAGAATCTCGGTGTGCTCGTCATGGAGTTCTTCGAGCTCTATGGTTGTTATTTCAACTATGAGGAGGTCGGGATATCTATTAGGAACGGAGGATCGTATTTCACCAAGAGACAGAGAGGGTGGTATGATTCGTACAAGGGTCTACTTCTTTCCATCGAAGATCCTACGGATCCTAGTACGTGAGGTTCCCGTGGCTGATAACTTTGATTGACTTCTTCTTTAGCAAACGACATCTCCAAGGGTTCCTATGGCATCAATAAAGTCCGGCAAACCCTCGCCGGTGCTTATGGGATTATGCAAGTCACATCACTCTTGCGCGCTGAGATCCTGAGTTCGCGCCGCGAGGGCCGCTCGTATCGTCTACGCGTGGTAACGGATCCGGAAGACATGAGCATCTTGTCCAGCATCTTGGGTGTAACGCAAGAGGTAAGCACTGCGAACTCCAATGTCCTCGGATTCTTAATCGAATCCCAGACGATAAATAACCGACACCTCCTTCAAGAGGTATATGAAAAAAGGTTGTTGCACGACCTCCTTCGTGTCTCTCCACAAGCTTCGGTTGTAACTGCCGAGGTGCCCATCGACGACGACGCGAAAGGCAAGTCAAGGACCGGTAACGTGGAAGAAGAGTGGGATGGAGACATGTCGCTCGAGTTTGACGACGATGGCGCCGGACATGAAGTTGCAGAGGAAGGAAATCCCGACGAAAGCGGAAAGTATGACATCCAGGAACGTTGCCCCACGCGGTCGGGAGGAACCAACGGAACGGGTCGATTTGATCCACTGACGACGTACACGACTGATGAAGAGGATCTGTCAGAAGATGAGTTGGAGGATCAGGCATACGACACTGTGGGGTCGGATGACGACATGCGGAAGGGCCGGGTAGGCAGACGACGATCCTATTGGCTATCCAAAGGCGTCGGGCCTCACGACAGAGACGACGAGGACGGGGTGATTTTGTACCATGATACCTCATGAGTATGTTGTATATTGAGCGTGTACCGTGGACGGGGCTGACAAGGCGGGGATAATTATGCAAGTATTGACCGAGGCAGGAGACGCTCGTCGCAAATCGTCGCTAAGTTTCATGCTTGAACGCCCCATTCGACATTTGAGACATTTCGCAGTTGCTCAACTCCTCTCACCGATCTTTGACTTTTTCTTCATTCTCTTCGTCATTTTCCAGTCGCGGTCCTTGACGGATCAGGGCCGTCGGCTTCCATCCTGTGCTGCATTCGACCCTCTTCCATTTTACAACTCAAACTACACTGGCTGGTTGTCCTTTCTCGCTGGTCGTCTTTTAAACCCATCTTGCCGTGTTTCTAGGCCGTGACCATGTAGGTGTATTCGACTGACCGAACGACCACGTCCAACTAACCCTTGAACCAGGGCGACATCCAGAGGCCAAACACCCCCAGTGAACCTCAAAGAACGCATAGCAGCTCTCCAACAACGCAGTGTGTCGCCCAACACGCACCAATCCGCACAGGCAGCTCCAAGAGGGCTCCCCAGCCCAGGCACGGGCGGGCTACGAGACAAAATCGCAAAGTTTGAGGAAAAAGGAGGCGTGCCTGTTCCACGCGGGAGTTTCGCAATGGGCGCACCCCAGCTGGCAGAAAATGCACCAACCAAGAAGCGCGGGGAGCTCTATGCCAATCGGCTGCCCGGTCTGGGCAGGCCGAGCGGTGCACCTGTCAGTCGGTCGGGATCGCCACTCCCATCGACGGATGAGTCGCCCGCCCCGAGGAAGAGATGCATCTCGACGGGTACCGCGTTGTCGAGTAGTCCGTCCAATTTTTCGACAGACGAACCCCTGCCGCCGTTGCCAAACGGTCTGGCTTGCCCTACACCACGACGCAATTCGCTTGCAGTCAACTTTGGCTCTGGGAGACGCGTCATGAACACGAGCGATGAAGAGGGTAAAGGGGTGGAGTTCGTCGACGTGTTGTCTTCTTCACAATCCTCTCTCGTGCCCGAGAAACCACCTGACAACCCCGACTCGCAGCCTCCTAGCCCTGAACCTGCTGTAGAACCAACACTGTTGGAGGTGGAGGAACCCCAACCATCGAGTCCGGAAGTACCAGAGGTTACACTGCAGCCTTTGGAGCCGGTGTCTGTTGTGGAACAGCCATTGCCAGCAGATTCTGGTAATTCCAAGGTCGACACTCCAGCAGAACATCCACCATCACCCCCATCACCCCCGTTTCCCATCCATGACGCATCTCAGAATGTCTCGCAGTCTCTTACCGTCGAGCAAAGCAGCAAAGATGGACTTTCAGACTACGAATCTGCTCCTCAGTCAGCTGTCTCTCAGCCATCTCCATTACTCCCTGAACCCGCCTCATCTGTCCCGTCCTCGGTGCCCACTGATACTCCTCCCACCGCTCCCAAACCCACACCTGCTCGTGCAAAGATTGTCGTCGTCAGCCATTCATCATCAGCATCACCCCCAGAGAACGTGGCGAAGCAACTCGCTGCCTCTCAGGACAGTGCCATCGCCACCCCTGTACCAAATCCAACAGTGCCTGTCCCGCTAAGCATTTCGACACCCAACCTAGCGACTGAGACTCGTTCGCAGAGCAAACCTGCCTTCAAGGCTGTCGTTCACCGCAAGGTCACTGAGCTACCGGTTGCCCCCGCAGCATCCAGCCTTGCCCCGCCTGCAACATCACAGCTGGCCCAGCAGCGGCGGGATGTCAACGGCAATGTCGTTCAAGTGCCTTCCAGTCCGGGCATCGGTGACCTGGCAGTGCTCCTAGAAGATGCAGCGTTACTTGAGCTGAGACTCACAGAGGGAGATGGCACGGGTTTGTATGCGAAAGAACTACTAGCAGCTACCCCCACGAGTGCGACTTTCCAACCAGATCCTCGACACGCGTCAGCTTCCACCCTCACTGAGCATGCGCCTATGCCTTCCATCGATAGTGGTTCGCAGTCGGTGCGTTCTGTATCCATCCCGTCGATCAGAGAACCTTTGGTCGATGGTGATATTCCCGAGGGGGACGAAACTGATGGCAGAAGTCTCGCATCTACCACATTCTCACAACGATCGCCTTCACATCGGAAGTACCTGTCAAATATCTATCGTCTCACGGGTCGACGATCATCCGGCTATATGCCTGGTGCTTATCCACGGGATAGCATGTCGGTGTCGTCTGAAGACTCTTCCCCTGTAACAACACCATCAGATAATGGCAAACGGAAGGGATTCGGTATCGCTTGGCCAAGCACATCTCCCAAGAAGAGCGGAACCAACGTCAGCCGTTCGAGCTCCTTTGCCGACAAGATTTTCAGTAGGAACCGAACAAAGTCCAACGTGAGCACCGCGGACCAAGGTATGTCTCACGACGCTCCACACACTTGTGCTTGGTGACCTCATCTGCGTAGTGTCAGAACGGAACTCGTTATATGAGTCATCGCAGCCGACTCTCTCACTCTCTTTTCCTTCCGAACTGTCACCTGAGACACACCCTGATGGTGTCGACATTGGTGCTCGTCCAGAGTCCTGGATATCTCCCGGCGACTCGAACTCGGAATTCTCCCCTGCCTCCAGTCTTCTCGACAAGGACATCTTTGATGCCTTCCCTTCAGTTCCACAAACCTTACCTCCAGGTTTCCACCTAGATGCCGAAAATTCCGGCGTGGGACGTGCAAGTACCCTCCCAGTCACAGGACGAAAACAAGTCAATCAGCGACTCTCGATGGTGTGAAAGCTTTTTAGATTCCCGATTTTTTCCCCTTCTCGTTTGATTTGAGGGGACCGCCCGATCCTTTAATATTGTTTGTAGATAGCTATGCTATCTCTGTGTCTCTCTACCACATCGCTCTCTGCTTTAGTTTTTCTCTGTCATTTTTTTCCCCTCTCTTCCTTCCTCAGTCCGTTTGCTTGCTACACTAATACTGTTGCATGGTTCACGCATGGTTTTTCTGCTCAATCTAGTCAATACATATTGTCATCACTCTGGTTGGAAATGTTATGAAGCATTGTGCGTTTTGTTGGTGGGGGAAGAAATGTACTTGGTTTCGCAGAGTTGGCCGTATTACGTCGGATGGCACACGGTTTCCCGAGAGTAGCCGCTTTCCGGGACCCCTGACTTTTAGTTCAACCCAAGAATGCTGCTGACCTTGTTGATCTGCTCTCGCGGGACGCCTCGCTGCTCATACTATGGCAAGTACTTGCGGCACAAAGCCCGCCAAGCTCATGGTTGTATCTCCGTGTCCGACATCTTGGTGAGGAGGCTTGGACAGTATACGGTCACACGAGACCGACGTCGCCTGTGAGGGTATGTGCCTTCAAGTTCCCATCACGTATTGGAAAGGCTGAGTATAAAACCCATCGGTGTGTATTTCACCACAAAGAGTCTAGAACTGCCCACAGCGAAGTTTTCTATCCCACTGTCCCGCCGCTTGCCGTTCACTTGCCCTTACATTCGTTTCAGAAAACGTATATTTATTCGCACCATGCTGTGTGCAGGCCTTCTATCTTTCTTCGTGTTATCTTTGGCTGGTGTACCAGGTAAGCATCAGACGGATGATATTTTGCGATGTGTTCTCAGCTCACCGCCTCTGGGACGTATTAGTCTGCCATGCTGACGTATCCTTGATCTTGCCGGATTTCGATCCACAGCCCCTCAGCGTCAACATCGTCGGCATCGGAGCGGACGGCGAGACTACGTACCAGATGTTCCCAGGTCAGCCCACTGGAACCTGGGTTGGCCAGGATCCCGCGTTCTCTGGCATAGGTTGGCTTGCTGTTATACCACATCTTGGGTGTTGTTTACCCATTCTGATGATCGCACTGCAGTGACGGTGGTCGAAGGTGCCAGCGATGTGCTCATAGAATATGCCAACACGGCGTTCTTCGAAACGTTGGTGGAATCTTGCGCGTTCGCGAACGGCGTGGCGGATTGCGTCGACGTGTCCCCTGGGATGATGACAGTCACAATGGAGTCCCCTGCGACCCCTATACTCGTACAAGGCGGAGGCACTGCTTCACCGGGCACCGGTACTGCAAGCCCAGCGGTTCCTGCGCAGACGGCACCCGCCCCAGGCAGTTCAGCGCCGGGGATTTCCGTAGCTACACAATCGGCCCCCTCGCCTTCGGTCACCCCGACCAAGTCGGCAAGTTCAGGCGTCCGACTGACTCCTATGGGAGCAGCGCTCGCTGGAATGTTGGTTTTCTTGGTCGTCCTGGCCTGAAGGGGAGGAACAAAAGGAGAGGGCGCCTGAACGGTTCGCCTCCGAGTCGAGGAGGTCGCCGGTAGCGCTATTGTTTGTTTGCTGAATGAAGCCATGGATCATGTGAATTATGATGCATGATGTGATAGCCTGAGGGATGCCCTTTACCTTGGTTCCTGGCCAGTGACGCACATAGATGGAATAATGATCTCGGCACAGTGGAGTCATATTGTTAGACGCATTTGGGGTGAGTTGTTTGTCCAGCGTTATTAGACACTGCCCTTTGCTGTATGCCACACACTCGGCGTTCACCCCCTCTGCAGAGCTGGATGGAATGACACCATACAGGTCAGAGTGGTGCGTTTGCGGGTCTTGTAGATGTCGAGGGGCCACGCCGTGATCAGTGCCCTGTGATCGTAATGGGACGCGATCAAAAGGCCACGGCGTGGTCTAACTCGGCATTTAATTTCAGCGAAGATTCGGCTCACGCGCAGCGCAGGCTGTGAATGTGGCCAGAAAAGTACCTCGAGGTATCTGAGGTATCTGCCTCGCTGTGCACACGTTCCCGATGATGCCAATCTCGTCGAGAGCGCGATCCAAAGTGCTAATATGATCTGGAAATTTCTTACTGGCTGGACCGGAAATAAGTCGACATGAGTCTAATCAGGGCTGAAATCTCCCGGTGACAAGGCGATGAGTTAGTTGGGATCTCTTATCTGGATCTCGCCCGTCCGCTCGCGCGTATCCATCCCAAACTTGGGACACCCAACGGTGTTAGATCTCGTAACTGACACGGGATTTTCCAACTCCTCACAGCACTTTATAAAGCCTACTCCGTTCTCAGGACCTTTTTTTCTTCTTTTTTTTTTTCTGCTCCAAGGTTCGTCTCAATCCTTCACGTCGACCCGGACTTTGCCTTCCCCTCGCCCCCTTCTGCGAGGCCAACGGCTGCAGCACCCCCATGACAGAGTACACTGCCTCGCCCGAATCTATAGAGGTTTTTAGAAGCTCCAAGGAGCGTACTGCGTACTGGGTCAGCTCGCACTCGCCCTATCACGGCCAATTTCAATCCCCCGACAGCCCGCCATCCGTCGTAGGAGAGCTAGAGGAACACGAATCAGACGAGGACAGCTCCCACTCCCTTCCACCCAAGATGGTCCTCAGATACGGCCAGGGTAGGGCAGATATTCCTATCTCCCACTGGCACTATGAGAATGCGCATGACCCGCGTTGGGAACCAGCATCTCGCCACGGCTCAAATTCACGTCCCCGTCCTTACACGGCGTACCACTCTCACGACCGCGCGAGATCCGCCGCGGATGCGCATCTGCCTCCCCATTCGCGATATCATGAGCATGCTCCGCCGCATCACCATTCTGCGCGGCATGGTCTCCCGAGGGCATACGAAGACGACTTCTCGACGCCTCCGGAAGAGATCCACATCCTTCCTTCTGATCCAAATGTGCAACCCCATCGCCCGACGGGGACGTACCGACCCCGTCGGTCGTCAGAGCCTCCCCGTCGTGAACCGCCGAATTCCGTCCCCCACGAAGACGAGCCAGAGGAGATTCAGCCTCTCGCTCCACGTTATCCCCCAAACAACGTCGAAGGGCCTCCTCCCATTACGTATTCGCACTCGCAGCACATTCATGACCCATACGATCATCAACATCCCAGCCACTCACACTCACGTGGTAATCGACCACCTCCGTCGATCGTTTACGCCCCGGGGCATCACCATGCGAGTGATCATTACGCCCCGCCTACTATTGTCTATGCGCCCAACAAAGCTCCCGGAATGACTTACACGGTCTCCGCCCCGACAGGGTCTGGCTTCCCTCAGTACCCTCGTATCACAGCAACGCCATACAACCCCATTCGCAGCAATCTCTCGTCTGTGTATGAGGAACCACAGTATAAGCCCAGAGGTCCCTTGCATAGAGACAACAGTATGTCGCGTGCACGGACTCCCATCAGCGAGGCAGCCAGTGGGGACTCTGGCAGTACCTACTACATCATTCCAACCCCCGGCCAAAAAGTCAAGGTTCTGGTAAGTTCTCTGCCACGTCCCACCCCCTTCCATTCTCGAGGCTAGGACGGCCAACTAACAATCGGGCATATACAGGGCGGACCCGAACCTTCACTTTACACGGCAAGTTCCACCACTAAGTCAGCGTCATCGCCGCACTCTCCGTATTCGGGTGCGAGCAGTGGCGGCGGCGGACTAAAAAAGCCGTTGTTTAGTCGGCTTATCAGCTTCGCGTCGCTACGGCCATCTAGAAAAATGCTCCAGCGCAGACACTCGATCGACAACTCTGCCCGTGCCCGCTCCCGTGATCGTTGATCGTCTCTTGCTTTTCCTCGTTTTCTTGTTTTTCTTTTTCTTTTTTCTTATTCCCCTTTTGATGCATGTTCATGATTCTTGTGAAGAAAAGGGACGTCATGAAGAATATGTTGTAGGTCAAAACAAGTTATCGAACATTCACTCATAATTTCCTCCGCCGACTGCTATAGACTGTTTGAATTGGGCATTTTGTATGGAAGCACCTTTTGTAGCTCTAATACGCACAACCACTCTCCTTTTTTTTCTCCTTCTTGCCTCGTCGCCTTGCCTCGCGTCTTGCTTCTATCTTCCTCACTTGATACCATTTTCTTTTTCCGTGTCGCCTTGCTTCAGGATAACTTATGTACCTTCCTTTTCTCTCCCTGTTCTCTCGGCTAGCATACTCGCGTTTCTTCCATGGCTCGCACACATGCTGTAGTAGTACTCATGTCATGTGCTCTAGCTTCTGATTTGTGATTCTTTACCATTTGTACTAAGTGCGGTCCGCCGTCGACGCGTCGCAACAGGCACAATTCATAATTCATAATAGACTTATTGCCAGCACACATGCACACACACGACTGCGTGGCCCAACGGCACAACGTTTCAGAAACGCCATCCCTCCTTTGGTTATCAACTTGCTGTCCAACGTTCAAACGATAAATGCCACCATCGTCCATGCTTCGCGCAAATGAACTCGGAAATGTGAGGGACCCAAACCATGAGCTCGAGGAAGCCAGGCATCAGGTCCAGGGTCTCAGATCTTTTTTATCCCTACGCTAAATATTACTGTAATAAGATGAACGCATCTCCCCCTCGGCGCCGCCGTGCCGGGTGGGCAAGCTGTCCACGGGCACGCTGGTCATGCCACAGTCTGGTCATGCCAGCTGTACGTCTTCATGCAAACTTACCACGCCGCGTACTGAAGTACTTACGAGTCACACAACAAAGTAAGTATGATTCTTAAATTCTCGACCCTTGCATGGTTCGCGGTTCGGGTACCTTTTTTTAAAGTTCTTTTTACTGATTATCTTGAGTAAAAAGTGGTCAACTTCCCACTTGTGTGGAAACTTGATCTACTTTATTGTTTTTATGCTAATATGCTAATGCTAATGCTAATGCCCTTTGAGCCGAGAGGCTTTTTGAGTAAATAGGAGGGGGGTAATTCCGAAACGTCCGACCGCTTGCGATGAGCTCTCTCGGTCGAGCTCTCCAACGTCTTCTTACTTCTACATCAACCCGGCGGTGTTCCGAAAGGCGGCGTGACCCATCATGATACGTGCGCATTCGAGCCGAGGGTCGAATACGTATGTAAAAACTTTTTTTTTCATATCATGCATAAAAAGGCCTTGATCAACTCGTCTCTTTCTCTCCTCTGGGGAGCTAGCTAGTCAGTTGATCACGGTGGCTTTTTCCTTTATTTTCCTCGACGGAAAGAGGCTGATCCGTGTGTGTCATGATGCGCCCGCGGTCTAGAATCCTAATTGTATGCCATCCGATAAGGACGATCTTATATAGAGCGGACGCGTCTCGACTCTTCGAGTGGGAAGGGGGTGGGTGATAGTTGACCCATGGGTTTATCTGAAAGTAGAGATCTGAGGGCGAGGCTCTGTGAGGGGGGGTATAGATAGGAAAGGACGATATGCTATAGAAGATTCAGATATTATACAGTACATGGTAGATTATAGACTGGCCGGCCCTTAGCTTCGTTGGAGGACCGAGGAGTGTCAAGTCCTCGGCTGGCGCGCTGCGTGCTGACGTACTCATACACATTCATCTTCGAAAGGACTTGTGTGATCATGAGTCCATATCGTAAGTTACCCGCGACGTACTATGTACCTGCATACGGACCACAGTATCGTACCTTTCCCCCGCGCCAGGGCGCGCCAAATACCCCATGGCCCAGCCTAAAGCGACCTGATGACCTATTTCAAAACATCGAACGCTAGGTAGAACAAAAGAAAAAGAGAAATGGACCTTGGCACCACGAGGGGGACGAGGGGGTTTTGCGATTGAGAGCGTTGTGGGGTTCCGTGTCAATTGCAATGGACATCGAAGATCGTTGCTCAGACGTACGTGTGGGTGACTGAAAGGAGGTAAATGAAAACGACGTCATGAGATGGATCTGTATCAGATAAGGAGAGCTAGGACGACGACGACGACGACGATGGTCACGATGAGATCCCGAGTATCAAGCCGTATGTTTCCGCAAAGACCCGTCTTCAAGGCAACGGTTGCCGTGTCCTAGTAGTGCGTCGACGAAAATAAAGATAGGGTTTGCGTTTTTTTTTTGCAACTGGGGGAGGGGATCATTAGCACTTTTTGGTTGGGATGTGTGATGCAGGTGACGAGGGAAATTTCAGAGGGTTAGGGGTTCTCGTTCGGCATCGCAATCCGTTTTTTTGCGGTTCTTTGCTGTGGAATCTGACCCCATGGGTTGCCCACGATCAGTTAGGTCCTTCATCGATATACCATGCACATGGAGTCACGGCATCGACCGCGATCGCCGGGCAGTACGCTAGTACGGCCTGAACTGACCACATAGGGATATATAGCCATCATAGATATGAACCCGTGCGTCGTCATCAAGCCGAGAACGAACCAAAAAAAACAGAGCGGCTTCGGGATGCTGACGAACAAGGTTCAAAAAAAAGGAACACATCGGCTTATGAAAAAAACTAATGAAGCGTTGATATGGGTTCATGAATCGGCGCAGTGCGCGTACGAGATGGGCGTCATTTTGTTGAATATGACAAGTGCGGGCGCGTCCGCACAAATTGCGTTCCTGTATTTCGTTCGGGGGAGAAATCTGATTGGCGATGCGATGCAAGATAAACGTGCTTGCGGAATCGTCCGGCATCGATGAGTGTCCACGTGGATCGGAATGGCATCATGTAGAGATGACATTCGAACGTTGGTGTGCAAGGCTCTATCAAGGTGTTTCTGGCCGGCGTTGTGGCTTTAGAGGGAAGGAAACGGTAACAGTGATAGCACACCAAGCAGACCGAGATCAAACGCTGTGTCATCATTTGTCGACGCCGTGATAACCGGTGAAGAAACGGAACAGTTTACGACAGCAATTGGAGATTGAGGGAGTGTCTTTGAGATGGCAGTGACCGGTGGTGAGATGAAATTGCACTCGTGATCGTCGTACAGCCAGAGTGGGGGACATATTGGTTTACGGCCAGCGCAGTGGACGAGTCTTCGACGATGTATGTCAGCTTGTGATTTGAAACAATCCCACAAATGCAGTAGAGGGCCGAAAGGAAGGTCAGAAGTTGACGAGCGTGGAAAGGGGTGTCATGGCAGATAGCAAAACAAGAAAAGAAGCAGTAACCAGGAGAGAATTAGAGTTCAATTAATGGATATGAAGTGGCATGACCAGCAGGCAGCACGAAATAGCACGTTAGAGAAGGAAAGCCGATTGCGCTACGAAAGATGTTGTCAGCATCAAACTAAAGCCTGTCAGCAAATGCGAGGGCACGGAGGAAAGATAGAAGGAGGGAAGACTCACCAATCGCTCCTGAATGGAAACGTAATACGTACGCGGTTCGTGTTGGGAATAAGCAGGAGCAAAGATAGCATATGCATGCAGTGCCTGCACGCATGATCTAGGAAAATCGTACAAAAATGTCACATCGATAATAGTTCCTTCGCAGGCACGGTAACGAAACTCGGCACCATGAGTATGAGACGGCGATGCCCAGAGGCAGGACTAGAATCTGATGCACATGCTATTGCTTCTGCCCACTCAGAGACCACTCATCTCGCTAATTTTTCTTTCTTTCTTGCACTGCACTGCCTGGTCGTTGCCGCCAACGTTTGGTGGTGCAGTAGCTTTGAGCAGAGGATATCCTCGGAGATGCAAGAGGGAGAATCTTGGCATAGAGACACTCGGTGGCATGATGTCAAACAATGTACACGAAACCTCCTGTTGTATTACGAAGGGTGGGTATGGTAGGGGTTAACGCGAAGAAATCGTGTTGACTGACTGAACACCATGTCCTTGCAAGCGTGATACATGCGACGGAAAGTGTGGGCAAACGGCTGCGAAATGCATCCGTGTGGTGGTGAGCCGTGGATCATCGATAATCTTAGGGGCTTGATTTCATATCTAGCAATGCATCGTTGCATTACATGCGATAGCAGAAAGCAAGCTCGACGTTCAAGCGGTGCATTCAATGGTGATAGAGTGGACGAACCAGAAAGCGGTCCATGATCATGCGGATGGTGAGTGTGACGCGTACGGAATACTTGAGCCTGGAGCTCTGAAGAATGGAGGCCACGGCAATGCTGCATTGCATGTCACGGGTGCTAAAAGGTGTGGCACAGGCCGTAAACACGGCTTAAAGTGTCGACCAATGTGTTGGATGGATCTGATCGCGTAGGAAACAATGTGATCGAGGTTCGATGAGACGCCGAACGTGCGGAGGGTGGGGTATGGTGGGGATGAAGTGGAAGGGTGCTCGTGCGTGCTGCAGCTGCTACGGAAAACATGGTGTGGAGAATGGAGACAAAGGGGAGCATGGAGAAAACGTGAATGCGGTAATGATCTGGAGCACCAGGGTGGCCCCCGAGAACGACGAGCGGTGAAGTCACCTGGGGACTAGAACGTGAAGATGGCTTGACATCACTCGACGATTTGAGACTTTGATCGAACCTCACCGTGACCTCGTTATTGTCGCCGCAGTCGTTCTGGATGGATAGTAGGAGGAGGAGGAGGTCGAGGTCGGTATGTGTTATGTCAGCGAGGAGTGACTAAGTCTGTCACAGGGCGGCGTGACGGGCGCACTTAGACTCGCCAACGACATGACGCCGAGTTCAAAGGGACTGGCTGAACAAATTCTGCCAATCCGCGGTGCAGCCCAGAAAGCGACAGCCAGCTTTGCAGAGCAGCTCACTGACTCGCCAGGTCGTTCTGATGTAGATTCTCCGTCTTCATCCAACCCTTTTCGTGAGCCCACTCACAAAACAAAGTCCGTCAAATACCGCTACAGTGCGACGGGCAAGCATCTTTCTTCCCCGCTCATGGGCAGCTCTTCATCTCCGGAGAGAAAGCCATCCAAGTCGAGGCACCCCAAACACCCCATGCTCACACCCGCACATGCTGCCAAAGCCAAAGTCCCCGCAGTGGCAACAACTTCCCGTAAGCGCAAGGCGTCCGCTTCGTTCCTCCGCAAAGAGGAAGTTCTGAGCTCTTTCCTGTCGTCCCCGTCTCCCTTGTCGAGCGCACCGACCACCCCTCTCGCGTCCACGAAAGACCTCCTCCCACTTACGCCTAAAGAGTCAACCCCGGAACCTCCAAAGCGACTCGCCGCCTCGACAACCCTTTCTCTGCGCTCTTTGGGACCCACCGCTTCAAAATTCAGCGTACTCTCACAGCCCCTGTCTCCCAAACGGAAGCAAAAGAAGAACAAAATAGATACAAAAAAGGGTCTTGATGCCTGGGATGTTGGAAATTCCGTTTGGATATTTGTCAACCAGTCCGGTGTGCTTGTGGATACTCAGAGCGATCTCGAGTTGTCTGAATCCCTCATGTGGTGGCCCGCCCAGGTGAGTTGCAACGTCGAGCACCCGAGGTGGATACTCTATATGCGTCACCGCAGGTTGTGCAGAAGCAGCCTCTCCGCGTGTCGATGTTCGGAGACTTTCCATCCTCGTCCTCCACTAGCAGAGGCCTGTGTACGATCTTTGCCCCCTCATCCTCTAACGTCCAATCGATCAATGACGATAGTGGCGCTAAGCGCTTCACGCGCACCACGTTTCGCCCCGCTTCCTTATCTGCAGATGACCATCTCAGTCCTCCGACCAAGAAACCGCGCCTTGACGAAGATGCATCCATCGAAGCCAAGTGGGAATCCGCTGTCCAGAGTATGGAAAAGGCTTCCACACTTGAGCGGGATGGGCTTCCAGCGCTTTTATCCTCGTACACCACGACTGGAGGCAGTTTCTACGACTCTCTCGACGACTCGGACCCTGACATGTCCGACCTCCGACAGTCTTTGCCCAAGCCCACAAGCTCAGCTACGAAAAAGTTAAAGCGAACGGAGTCGACGAGGAAATTGAAGCCGCAACGCTCGAGAGCGAACTTGAAGGACGATATATGCGGAAGTACATCACGCGGCTGGTCGCCCTGTCCTCCAGATCCGACCCTCCAAATTCCCGGAGAACTGGTACTCGCCATGGCTCCCAAAACGGGAGGTTCTTACTGGCCTGCCAAGATTCTCGAACATGTCCCAGATCGAAAGGAGAAATACAAGGTCAAATTCTTGGATGACGAAGAACACGTGATCGCAAGGGATAGATTTTGGACTTCGGAAGAGGAGGGATTCGTCCAGTGTACATTGGGAGAGTGGGAGAGTGCAGTCAAGACCATCGACGATCCCGATTCTGGAGACGAGGGTGAGGAATACGGTGCCGACGACGATGCCGACGACGACACCTCACCTTTACCGCCGCCACCACCCGCAGAGGACTTTGAAGATCTTTCCGTCCGTACACAACTCGCGTATGTGAAACCCGTCTTGCGAGCGATTTTAAACAAGGAATATGCACCTGCGAGAGAGAAGCATGAGGCGTTCATGAGGGGTGGGTCAGGGAGGGTCGCGCTGTTCAAGTCGGCAGGCATAAGAGGGGGCATGGATGCGCGCTTCGTGAAGGCGGTTCAGAGGGCGATATGTGAGTGGGTCCTTACGGACAGTGGGGTCAAACCTGAGAGGTTGGACACTGGTGACATTCTGACCGAGACTAGTGGGGCAGAGGAGGCAGGAGGGGTAGAGGAGGGAGCCACCGTCAAGATTATTCCTCCAGAAGTGCCGGTGGAGACTCTGCCTTGTGATTCGATGCAGGACAACAAGATGGAAGGTATCGAGGGCGCAGCTTTCCCGGAAGATGTACGCGTGTCGGATGAGAACGATGGAACAGGAAATGGGTCTCTACTTTTGTCCGCCCCTGACAAGGTCGCTCTTGAAGACTCCGAGATGGTTGTTGATAGGCCAGAACAGGTAACGTCCATTCCAGTTTTGTTGATCAATTCGATCCAAATCATGAACCGTAGCAACCGGTGCCTTTACCTCCTCCTGCGAACGGTGTGGCCCTCAGTCCTGCAGTTCAGCAAGCAGCCCTGGCGCCCAAGAGTCAATTGGATGTATGCCATATCGCAATTACCCGTGGGATCTGACCCTGAGCACACAGTAGCTTCTGGCCGAAGTCTCCCAAGCAGTTGCAACTGAACCGTCGCTATTACCCTCCCATCCCGAGGTACCTAAGTTGAAGGTTGATCTACTGAACATAACGTGCAAGGTAATCTAGTCGTATCGTCGTGGACGTATTCTCATGAACGCCCTAGGATCCATCTCCCCAGTCGAGCCCACTTACTCCCGTTCCGGACGACGACAAACAGATACTCTCTCGGAAAAGTGTCCTGATCGTGTGTGAAGAGTTTGAGACTCTATCTGGTGTCGAGAAACTCGACGTAAGTGCTTATTGTCACTTCGAACCCCAGTCGCTAATTTGTGTTCTGTTGACAGTATTGTCTCAACATTCTCCTCCCTGAATCCATCCAACAGCTTCTCCTTTGGCGTTCCGGCGAACGCACCTCCCCCGTGCTTTTCTCTCCCGAAGAGGAGCAGAGATTGCACGAGGTGAGTGCTCGCAAAGCTGCGGAGACGGACTGGGTGGACGACGTGATGAGGCTTCGGGCAGCACAGACCAGGTTATGGGGTATTGATCCGAACAGGAAGGCAGAGGAGAAGAAGGCGGAGGCCGTCCAAGGCGGAACGAGGTCACGACCTCGACGAGGAACAGTCTCGAGACCGTGATACCCCGGATTCATTTGGCAATCGGACCTTGCTCCATCTCAGTTTTCATGACATACAGTATACTCCTTGACTCCGGTATAGTCTCTCATGTACGTAGCGTTTTTTTGGGTAATTGTCATCGCCTCGAATGAGTGCATCAATCCGAGGTACCGGTGGCTGAGATTCGCTCTATGCTTCATCATATCCTCGCACGCAACCATAAGTATTATATTTTCGATAATCCTTGTTTGCGCATCCTCTAGTGCGTCGTCGTATTGTACCATACACGAAACGGGCGTTCGTGAAAGCTCTCCACGCTCGTTTCTCACAGTAGATGCCACCGCCGACGTCCAGCGACCCCTGGTTAGCCGCACGCTGATTCGGAATTATAATTGACGCTGGATCGTCTGGCTCGAGACTTCAAATATACAGCTGGAAAGACCCACAAATCGTACTAAAAGACCATGGATCCGACGCTGTTCGGAACTTGTTGCCAAAGGTGTTCATGGCAAAGGACGCACTCCAGTTCCACAAAGGGACTTGATAGTTTCGTCGAGGGTATGTTCCTTCAGATTGACTGGCCCCGCTGAGGAGTCGGCGAGCTTTTGTTCAGGATGGGCGAACACATATGGATGTCAGCGACACGCGAGTCAGGGTAACGATGCGAGGGAGACGCATGTCAGGAGCACAGGCGACGACCCTTCAAAAGATCATGGCAGGGTCGACGTCCGGGGAGTAATACTACTCGCTGGGATTGAGAGATGCTGGATGTGTTGGTCACGAGGAGAAAGAAGAGAAGGAGAGATACGCACGCCTGCCAGTGGCGTTTTCCCATGACGACGCTGAGATCGACCCAGCGATCGGTGACTAGCTTGACGATGGGGTCGCAGAGTGGCATTTTTGTGGGCATGGGAGGCTGTGAATGTGTGTAGGGTGGATGCGGGGCTGCGCCGTTGAGGTCGAGGACGGCGGCGAGTTCACTTCTGCGTGTCGGGGACAACGAGGGAGAGCGATAGCGCACCTCGTCAAAGACGGCCATCTCGAGTGGACGCAGAATAGCTAGGAGCGGGAACAAGCCAGGGGTCATCGAGGTCCGTCATCGGGACATCAAGCAAGGTTTCGTGACCCATCAGTATTCAGTATTCCAGAGTAATGAGAACATAGAATAAAATGACATTAGTGAATTGTACAGAAGAAGTGAAGACACGACATAAATCAGTTCAGTTTTGGCAGCACAATATGATACTTTTCCTTCAGACAAACTTTTCATAGACTATACCCGTCATCAGGACATTCGTCTAGTTCACCTTGCCTATGTTCGGTGAAATCTCTCGAGCAGCTGACCGGCGAGAGCCTTTCTAGTGGGGTTGCGGTTGCACACCTCGAAGAGTACCTGAGCCGCGTTGGGCACCTTCTGCTCGAGAGCGGCAACCAGCGTATCCGAGATATATTGTGAAGCAAAATTGATGACGGGAGAGGAACGAGTTTCCTCAGGTTGTGTCATGAAAAGTTGGTGGGGCAATTTGGCACCCGTGTGGAGCAAAGCCAAGTTGCGCACCATCTTAGTGACATCCTCCATGGATAGAGAGTCGATAGCTCCCTGGAGATCAGATTCAAAGTCCTGAATGCGCGACGCAAAACTATAAGCAGTGCGGGCGGATGGAACGTAACGCTCGAAAAACGTTCGGAGCTGGGTTTCTGATGGTAGAGATAGAGCCTGCAGCATTCGGCTATGGATGAGATCTGTTAGTGGAGTAGGTGAACCAGGCATGCAGGAAAAACTAACGTTGCAAGGACCTCCTCGAGAGACCACATCTTCAAGATATACTGGGACACGCCAACCTGCTTTGACCCCCATTTCAGGCGATCCGGGCTCGGGGATGCCGCTTGCACAATAAAACAGCCAAGCCTCAGTACCCATTCCGGAACACCGATCAGATCCGTGTTTGAGTCAACGAAGGCCCAAATGGATGGCGGCAGCTTGGATTTATTAATTTGAAACCCCTGACATCTGGAGACGCCATCGGAGGTAAACAAATCTACACGTTTGTCATCCAGAACAAAAATGGTGGGATGCCCTGCAAGATTACGCAAGTGTAGGATGAATTCTAATAGCAGATTTTCCTAAATAGAGTTAGTGAGATGTGCGATGTAACCCATGTGATTGTGCTCACCGACACCAGGCGCACCGGTGATAATAACCCCGGGTTTTTTCTCCTCGAGCGGAAAATCTGGGGCTAGAAAGGGGTTGGCGATGGTGACTGGGAATTGAGTCTGGGCCACACTACCAGGCTCTGCCGCATCAATGGAGGTTTCCATGCATGCATCTACCTCATCATCGTTCTCCTTTGAGTTGTCAGTAAAGTTGTCACCTTTGTAAAATGCGACAATGTCCTTGACCGCTAGGACATACTCGTTGCGAATGAAGACGCCAGAGAGATAAGTTGATCCGCTGCTATATGGTGGGCTCTTCATGACACAGCACTGGCTGGGAACTTCCACACCGGTCAACTGTGGTCGCTCGACTGGCGTTGTCACAAAAACTGTCGCGTGGGCATCTGATTTTTTGTCCCATATTTTAGAATGAAAGTCGGCCATGTCACCTATGGAAAAGGAATCGACCTGATCAAGTAAGTCAGACATTACAATATGCACTCACCCGGAACATTTTCATTTTCATTTCTTCCAAATCACTCGACAGGGAACGGAGTTGCTTTTTGCCATGAGAGAGGCCTGACAAAAAAAGAGAACAAATGGCATGAGAAACGATGAAGGAACATCAGCAAAACAAAGTAGGGATGAGAGAACGTGAATGGTACAGGACAGCGTACGCACTGGGCTGCTGAACTATAACATGAGCTGGTTTTGCTATCCGGGAATTAATATGGGCCACTGAGGCCATACAGTCACTTACACTCAGCCACTTGGACAATAATACGAATGTCTTCGAAAACGGGTACATCCAGGAAAGCATTGGATACCAGCAGATTCATATCGAGTTTCTTGCCCACAGGCAGAGCATCAATGCATTCGTCGAGCTCGTCATGGGTGGTACTTGGAAGAGGCTGGTAAAACGCTATACAATTGTTGGAGATCGAGCGAAGACCTTCATGCTGTGCCTTGATCTGTGTTCTAAGTTGACTGAGCCTTTCACTCCCTGATGTTCGAATATCAAAATTATCCAGGTCAGTTGCACCTTGAACGTAGTAACGAATCAACGGGTAATCTGAAAATCAGGATGAATCGCTGGAGCAACCTTGTATCGCAGCGCCTACATACCAACTATGAGATGGATATGGTGTTCATGTGGTTGCGTCGTGAAAATGTCTGATACATCCAGATCATTGCCAAAGAGCTCCCCCGACGTGGATAGGGTGACGGCACTGAGACCACGAGTGGCTACGAGAGTGTTGAGCTTGTAGAGCGGGAGACTTATTCAAGCATCCACACCCCTAAGTGTGTTACTGTTTGAATCCTTTATCTTCTGTTTCACGGCGCCGACATTCTCATTCTGTAAGACGGTGATGTCGAAAGTGTTTGTGGGGTGGTCGCCTCGTATCCAACAGGAGAGCGTACTAAGATCAGACATGGTAGTGGTTGGAGACATCACACCTGGGACAACTTGAAGGACGAACATGAACGGCCGCCACTGGCCCCTATCCTCTAACGTCCAATCTATTGATGACGATGATGGTGCTAAGCGCTTCACGCGCACCATGTTTCGCCTCACTTCCTCGTCTGCAGATGCTGACTATCTCAGTCCTCCGACCAAGAAACCACGTCTCGACGAAAATCGAACCATCGAAGCCAAGTGGGAATCCGCTGTCCAGAGTATGGAAAAGGCTTCCACACTTGAGCGGGATGGCTTCCAGCACCTTTACCCTCGTACACCATGACTGGAGGCAGTTTCTACGACTCTCTCGGCGACTCAGATCCTGACATGTCCGACCTCCAACAGTCTTTGTCCTGGCCTACAGGAAAAAGTTATAGCGAATGAGTCGACGAGGAAATTGAAGCCGTGGCAGCGCTCGAGAGCGAACTTGAAGGACGACACAAGCTGTGGGGCAGAGGGGGCGTAGAGGAGGGAGCCACCGTCAAGCTTATTCCTCCAGAAGTGCCGGTGGAGACTCTGCCTTGCGATTCGATGCAGGACAACAAGATGGAAGGTATCGAGGGCGCAGCTGTCCCGGAAGATGTACACGTGTCGGATGAGAACGACGGAACAGGAAATGGGTCTCTACTTTTGTCCGCCCCTGACAAGCAGTTTGAGGTCGTTCTTGAAGACTCCGAGATGGTTA
>JBBPRF010000424.1:0-24254 GCA_038092875.1 Lanmaoa pseudosensibilis | reverse complement strand
CGGGATGTGCTGGGAAGGGGAGTGAGGGGGGGGGGGGGGCAGTGGGGTGAGTATTTACCTTATTGGCTTGACAAGCAGCGCATCCTTTGACAAAATTGTGAACACAAGTATTAAGACCAGGCCACCAGAAATCCTGTTGTAATAGATTTTGAGTGCGGAATATACCTCCATGCCCACAGGTGGTGCTTTCATGAATTGATTTTACAATGTTGGTGCGGTGAGATGGTGGGACAAAGAGTCTTCCCCAGAAGAAGAGCTTCAAGTCTTCAAATAGCCAATCATGGGTGGTGGTGCATGGAAAGAGGGATCTCCCATCGTTTAATGCATTGAGTGCAATTGCGACTAGAGGGTCAGAAGGGGAGGATCGTGCTATTTTCTCCAGGATAGCAGTGTTGATAGTATTGATAAATAGGGAAGGGGGGAGGAGGGTGACCTCTTGGTTGTCATCAGAAGTGTCTATCAAGTCTCGTCAAGAAAGGGCGTCAGCTGGATCCATCTGTGATCCAGGGGTAGTCTGGTAGGAGATGTCAAAATCCTGGAGAAATAACATCCATTGGGCTTGTCATTGGGATAGCTTATGGGGTTGTTTGAAGTAAGAGAGGTTTTTGTGGTCGGTGATGACAGAGACAGGGAAAGAAGTTCCCTGGAGGTAATGTCACCATTCTTCCAGGGCGTGGATCACAGCAAGGAGTTCTCTGTCATAAATGTCATAGTTTCATTCTGTGGTGGATAGAGTTTTTGAAAGGAAGGCACAGGGATGTAAATCTCCATTCTCATCCTTCTGCATAAGAACCACTCTGGTGGCAGTCAGGGAGGCATCAGTCATGACAAAGAATGGTTTGAGTGTATTGGGCATGAGAAGTACTGGGCGGTGGGTAAACACTTTTTTGATGGTGGTGAAGGTGTTCTGTTGGGTGGTTTCCCACTCCCACTTAGCATTTTTCCTGGTGAGGTCATGAAGAGGTCGGGCTACACTCGAGAAGTCCAGAATAAATCTTCGATAGAAGTTACAGAATCCAATGAAGGACCATACTCCTTTCACTGAGGTAGGGGGTTTCCATTCATCGATGGCTTTTAGTTTAGTGGGGTCCATCTTTACCTGCCCTTCTCATACAATCATTCTGAGATATTCCACTTCATTAACATTGAAGAAGCATTTTTCCAGCTTTAGAAAGAGCTTGTGCTCTTTGAGTTGCTGAAGGACTTTTCGAGTTCGTTCCTGGTGTAAGGTTTCACTACTGGAGTGGATGAGGATGTTGTCCATATAGATGATGAGCCACCCTTCCACTATCATGTCGGCAAAGATGTGGCCCATCAGGACTTGGAAGGTGGAAGGGGAGTTGCATAATCCAAAGAACATTACAGTTGGTTCAATGAGGCCAAAGGGAGTGATGAATGCTGCTTTCCAACAATCTTCAGGTCTTATGAGGACATTATTATATCCCCATCTGATGTCCATTTTGGTGAAGATTTTTGATCCCTTGAGCTTGTCCATTAAGTCAGAGATTAAGGGGAGCGGGTAAGCATTTTTGACCATGAAGGAGTTGATGTATCTGTAATCCTGGCAAGGACGTAATGAGCCATCCTTCTTAGGTACAAAAAAGAAGGGAGCAGCTTGTGGGGATTTTGATGGAGTATGTTACAAACTTCCCCTTTGGCATTGACGAGAATCATTCACCTTTCTGTTTCTCTCTTATGTGGCTTGATGCCAACTTCACTTACAACTTCTTCAATAGTCTCGTCCTCGAATATTGACTCCTTCTCATCTTCCTTACCTCTATGGACAGCCTCTTTCCTTTTAGGGTATTCCCCTCTCTGGATTCCCTTTGTTTCCCTTTCCAGTAGTTTGTTGTGACGTACCACTTGGTCCATGCTCCATGGCTGTCCCTATAAATATGCTGCCCTCTGTATTGTTATTCTTCAGCTAGTTCTACACAATCCACTGTAGTTTCTAGTCTTTCAGCCTTATTGATTGTGATCTTAAGCACTGAGACCTTTATTCACTCTATGAGACTTTGACCTACTCCAATAAGTGGTTGCTATAGCTAGAAGCTATGCTCCAGCGTAACAAAAGAACTAGCTTGTCCTTATGCTCCTGCTATTCAGCAGAAGCATGAACCTTTGCCCAGCATTTCCAGAGTTGGCAGAAGAGGCTATCGCTTAGATTCGCCTGAGCCAGAAGAACCCTTTGGGATTGAGCCACCCAGAGATGAAACCCTTAACAACTTTGACACCCCTCAAGCAAACTCTCCAACACCTACAGACATGGAGATGGCAGACACTCCGGTTAGAAAGACTGAACTGAAAGCTGGTCTCCCTAACGACTTCTCCGGGAACCCAAACAATGCGTCCAGATGGATATTGGCCATGGTGGCCGATTTGAAGATGAATGAAACCCTCTACAGCGACAACGCTAAACTCCTTGTCTCCCTGAGTAAAATGAGCAAAGGGCGAGGAAGGGACTTTTCCAAGGGATGGTATTTGAAACTTGCGGACGAAGAAATCAAGGAAAAAGACAAGACGTTCACCAAGATGGTGGAAGACTTTAGAAAGACCTTTTTCCCCTACGATGTAGCTGCCAAGGCCAGGGTCGAACTGGGAAATCTCAAACAGAACTACCAAGACAAAAAGGATGGATTTGAAAACTATGTCTTGGAATTCCAGCTCCTAGCAGCTAAGTCTGGCTTCAAAGATGAGAATGCACTTATTGAATGGTTTATTCAGGGATTGGACTCCAAACTCTCTGAGTGGGTCCTCTCCATGGAAACCATCCCTTCTACCCTGAAAGATTGGATTGTCAAAGCCACCCAGTTCCACACCAACTTCCACTGCATCTCTGACCTCCAAGACAAAAGGACCTTCCTTCCATTTTCCCACTCCTTGTCCTCTTGCAGGGACCCAAACACCATGGACATCGACACCATCAGACTCTCCCCTGTAGAGAGGGCAAGACACATGAGGGAAAACTGCTGTTTCATTTGCCACAAAGTAGGATGCAGGACCACCAATCACCCTTCTCGTCCTAGCAGACCATCCACCTCCACCCCCTCTCCTACCAAACCCACCACTCAGATCAGGGCAGTGAAAACCTCCCCTATTGACTCCTACATAAAGGAACTAGACGACAGGAAAGTCCCCAAGGAAGATGTCCTCAAAGTTCTTAAAACCTGCTTCAAAGAAGAGAAAGAGATTCCAGTTGAGGAAGAAGCCGTGGCATCTGCCAAGATTGAGGAAGTTGAGGATTTTTGAAGAGAAGGGAAGTAACGATGTCTTCTCCTCTGCAAGTTATTGCTCCTGTAATAGTATCAGATTGTAAAGCCCTGGAAATCCGAAATTCTGTTTCTATTTTTCCAAGGGAAGGAGCACAAATTGTCGACACTTTCACCCTCATTGATAGCAGAGCCACTGGATGCTTCATTGACTGAGACCTCACCCTAAAAAGATATTATCCCCAGACTCACCTCCCAAAACCCCTCCGAGCACAAAACGTAGATGGAACAAGCAACCAAGGAGGAGTCATTCATCATAAAGTCTCCCTTCTTATCCATGTAGCCGAGATTGGACAAAAACAAGACTTCTACATTCTAAACTGTGGAAAAGAAAATATAATTCTAGGACTACCTTGGTTAAGGGAGGTCAACCCCACCATAGATTGGATGACTGGGAAAGTACACATCCCAGACCACCTCGCCAAGCCACATCATGACTCCCCTTGATCCATCTCCCAACGATATGTACCTAGTACGCTACCTAGACCTTGATCCCAATCACAAAATGTCGTGACTTTGGGAAAAACATTGCTTTCACTCTCTTCGCAAAACCACCATTGCCACAGAACTTGCACAAAAAGAAAAAAGAAGGAAGAGCGAGTTACCCCCTCCTTACTCCTCTTTCAGTGATGTCTTTGAAAAGAAAACCATAGATGAACTTCCCCCCTCTCAAACCTTCGATCACGCCATTGAGCTCAACAAAGATTTCCTTCCAAAGCTGGCGAAAGCCTACCCCCTAAATCCCAAACAGACCAAAGCTTGTTGAGCTTTTGTAGACGAACATCTTGCCTCAGGAAAAATCACCCTGTCCAAATCCCCACAAGCTGCCCCCTTCTTTTTCATACCTAAGAAGGATGGTTCACTATGCCCTTGCCAAGACTACAGATATATCAACTCTTTCACAGTCAAAAACACTTACCTGCTCCCTTTGATTTTGGACCTTATGGATAAGCTCAAAGGGTTGAAAATCTTCACCAAGATGGACACCAGATGGGGATATAATAATGTCCTCATATGACCTGAAGATCATTGGAAGGTGGCATTCATCACTCCCTTCGGTCTCTTTGAACCAACTGTAATGTTCTTTGGATTATGCAACTCCCCTTCCACCTTCCAGGCCCTGATGGATCATACCTTTGCAGACATGATAGTGGAAGGATGGCTTGTCATCTATATGGACGATATTCTCATCCACTCCAATAATGAAACCTTACACCCAGAACGAACTTGGAAAGTTCTCCAGTGACTCAGAGAGCACAAACTCTTCCTAAAGCTGGAGAAATGCTTCTTCAACATTGATGAAGTGGAATACCTCGGAATCATTGTATGGGAAGGACAGGTAAAGATGGATCCCACCAAACTGAAGGCCATCAATGAATGGAAACCCCCTACCTCAGTGAAAGGAGTGCAATCCTTCATCAGATTTCACACCTTCTACCGGAGATTTATTCCGAACTTCTCAAATGTAGCCTGACCCCTCCACAACCTCACCAAGAAAAACACTAAGTGGGAATGGGAAACTGCCCAACAAGACACCTTCACCACTGTCAAAGAAGCGTTTATCCACTGCCCCATACTTCTCATGCCCAATATGCTCAAACCATTCTTTGTCATGACTGACGCCTCCCTGACTGCCACTGGAGCAGTTCTTATGCAAAAAGATGAGAATGGAGATTTACATCCCTGTGCCTTCCTTTTGAAAACCCTATCTGCTGCCAAATGGAACTATGACATTTATGACAGAGAACTCCTTGCCATGTTCCATGCCCTGGAAGAATGGCGACATTACCTCCAGGAAACCTCTTTCCCTGTCTTTGTGATCACTGACCACAAGAACCTATCCTACTTCAAGCAGCCCCATAAGCTATCCTGACGACAGGCTCACTGGATGCTATTCCTCCAGGACTTTGACATCTCCTATCAAACCACCCCAGGATCACAGATGGGCTCCGCCGATGCCCTTTCTCAATGAGACTTGATAGACACTTCTGACAACAACCAAGAAGTCACCCTTCTCCCTCCTTCCTTATTTATCAATACTATCAATACTGCCATCTTAGAGAAGATCACACAGTCCTCTCCTTCCAACCTCCTGATTGTGACTGCACTCAATGCGTTAAATGGTGGGAAGTCCCTCTTTCCACGCGCCACCACCCATGATTGGCTATTTGAGGACTCAAAACTTTTCTTCCAAGGACAACTTTTTGTCCCACTGTCACACCGCTCTGATATTGTGAAATCAATCCATGAAAGTGCCGCCTGTGGGCACAGAGGTATATTTCGCACTCAAAACCTATTGCAACATGACTTCTGGTGGCCCGGTCTCAATACCTTTGTTTGCAATTTTCTCGAAGGATGTACCACTTGTCAAGCCAACAAAGTAAATACTCACCCCACTGCACCTCCCCTTACCCCCCTTCCTAGCACATCCCACCCCTTCCAGCAACTCTCTGTGGACCTTATTACTGATTTGCTCCTTTCCTTGGGTTATGATTCTGTGATGGTCATGGTTGACCATGGCCTTATGAAGGGGATAATTCTCTGCCCTTGTCATAAAACTATTGACGCCACAGGAGTAGCCCTTCTCTTTTTCAAACATGTATTCCGCCATTATGGCCTTCATGATCGACTCATATCTGACAGAGGACCATAGTTTGCATCTGCATTCGCTAGAGAACTCTCCCACCTATTGAAATATGACCTTGCTCTTTCCTCCACCTATCACCCTCAAACTGATGGAGAAACTGAACGAGTCAACCAGGAATTAGAAACCTACCTCCATATCTTTTGTGAAGGATATCCTCAACGATGGGCCAAACTCCTTCCTATGGCTGAATTCTCCCACAACTTCCTCCCCCATTCGACTACCAGGCAATTCCCATTCTTTCTAATCTTAGGATTCGAACTCCGCTCTTATCCTCCAATCGGAAAGACCTTCCTCCCCGCCCTGGAAAAATGCCTCTCTGACCTATCCAAAGCCTGCTCTGAAGCCATAGCCTCCCATGAAAAATCCCAACACCTAATGAAGAAATGGATTTCCTCTAAATTCTGCCTGTGGAAAGTAGGAGATAAGGTGTGGCTAGAAGGACATAATCTCCACCTCAGATACCCATCAAAGAAACTTGCTCCGAGAAGAGAGGGACCCTTCAAAATCTCCCATGTAATCTCCCCAGTGGTGTATCAAATACGTCTTCCCCCTTCTTGGAAAATACACAACATATTTCACGCTTCTTTTTTATCATCCTATCGGGAGACTACCGAGCATGGAAAAAATTTTACCAATCCCCCTTCAGATCTTATTGATGGAGATGAAGAATTTGAAATCACTTCTATCCTCTCCCACAGAGGCTCGCTTGGAAGACAGCAATATCTCATATCATGGAAAGATTACTTCTCCACCAAAAACACCTGGGAGCCTGAGGGAAACCTTAAAAATGCCCGACCACTCCTCTGAGCCTATCAACTTCGTCACCCCAAAGCTTTTTCCCCCAAATGAAAATAACCTTTCCACCATGAATGCTGCCACCACCTCCCTCATCCTCCTCACCATTCTCCCTCTCCTCACCTTCCTTTACTGCTGCAAATTCTTCTTTGAAATACGCATCGGCTGCACCTACCTCCACATTGTCTGGGATGATCCCCACACCATCCACTTCACCTCTGATGTCCCACCACCCACTCCCAACGTCTGGGAACCCCCCACTGCTGACGAGAATAATGAAGAAGAACTCCCTTCCTGGGAACCACCTGTTGATGGGTGGAATACTGATCCCACTCCCTGGGATTTCCCCACTGAAGCAGCACCCCTTCCTGCACCCGCTGGAGCAATCCTTCCTGATGGAGGTCCTCTGGCCCTGACCTGGCCTTCCCAGCATGGCCTGGACTTCCTTATGTCCACCCCAATCCTGCTTTCACCCAATATCCAGGGGCATTCTATCCTCCTGCTCCGGACCAAATAGAGATTGACACCGCAATCACGGAAGCTTTAGCTAATGAATAGACACCATTTCTTTCTTTCTCCCTCTCAAAATGTATAAAATACATCTCTTTCCCTCCTTCCTTCTCTTTCATTCTCACTTGTCTATACTTTTTTTCCTCTATGTCGCAACCCAATTTCTTTCGCTCTCTCCTCCTTTTCCTTACCCCTCTACAAAGACGTATCCTTTTTGCTTCCCACCTAGACAACTCCACTGTCACAGTAAACCTCCCTACCTATCCCTCATATGCCCCTATCCACGCTCAACTAGTACGCATCTACCTCACTCTCTCCTCTCTCTGTTTCTACCTTCGCAGGCTATTCTACCAAGAGTGGCATGATCTTACGCATGCAGCCGCTGCACTCCAGGATATAGAGGAGTTACATGCTAGTGCCCTAGATCTTAATGGGCTGGCTTCATCTCAGTTGTTCTCACCTTCCCCTCCTCTTATTATGTGGATGTCTTAAACTCCCTCGCTAATCCCGTTGCTGCAGAGCGAGAATTCTTCTGAGCCTCTTCTCCCCAACCACCTGACCCCACCCACTATTCCGATGACGACAAACAACCTCAGTCTCCCTCCTCTGCTGGACATTACTTCCCTGTCGGACAGCCTCTTAACAGGACTACTTCCTCTACTCCATCTTCTCCTCCAGAACCTACCTGTTTTGCCTGCGACAACCCAGGTCATACTTACCAGCACTGCCCCAGCTATTGGTGTGCCCATTGTGGGCATAATGCTTCTGGCCACAGCCAATAGGCCTGTCCTGCTAGACAATGTGTTTTTTGTCAGAGACCTGGACATCTTAGTCATCGATGCCCGACCAGGAATGGAGATTGAAATGTGGCAAGTGAGGTCACTTCCCACCTACTTGGGGGGTAATGTTACAAAATTCCCCTTTGGCATTGACGAGAATCGTTCACCTTTCTGTTTCTCTCTTACGTATGCAGCTTGACACTGACTTCACTTACAACTTCTTCAATAGTCTCGTCCTCGAATATTGACTTCTTTTCATCTTCCTTACCTCTATGGACAGCCTCTTTCCTTTTAGGATATTCCCCTCTCTGGATTCCCTTTGTTTCCCCTTTCCAGTAGTTTGTTGTGATGCACCACTTGGTCCATGCTCCATGGCTGTCCCTATAAATATGCTGCCCTCTGTATTGTTATTCTTCAGCTAGTTCTACACAATCCAGTGTAGTTTCTAGTCTTTCAGCCTTATTGATTGTGATCTTAAGCACTGAGACCTTTATTCACTCTATGAGACTTCGACCTACTTCAATAAGTGGTTGCTATAGCTAGAAGCTACACTCCAGCGTAACAGGATGATCTTTTCTGAGGCGAGGTGTTCATCTATGAAGGCTTGACAAGCTTCAGTCTCCTTAGGGTTTAGGGGGTAGGCTTTTGCCACTTTTGGGAGGAAGTCTTTGTTGAGTTCAATGGCATGATCGAAGGTTCAAGAGGGGGGCAGTTCATCTATGGTCTTTTTTTCAAAGACGTCACTAAAAGAGGAGTATGGAGCGGGTAATTCGCTCTTCTTCCTTTCTTCTTTCTGTGCAAGTTCCATAGCGATGGTGGTTTTTCAAAGAGAGTGGGAGTTGCGCTTTTCCCAAAGCCACGATGTTTTGCGATCAGGATCGAGGTCTAGGTAGTGTACCAGGTATCATTTGGAAACCGATTGAGGAGAGTCGTGGTGTGGCCTGGTAAAATGATCTGGGATGCGTACTTTTCCAGTCGTCCAGTCTATGGTAGGGTTAACTTCCCTTAACCAAGGTAATCCCAGAATCATATTTTCTTTTCTGCAATTTAGAACGTAGAAATCTTGTTTTCATTCAATCTCAGCTATGCAGATGAAAAGGGAGACTTTATGGCAGATGACTCCTCCCTGGTTATTCATTCAATCCATATTTTGTGCTCAGAGGGGTTTTAGAAGACAAGTCTGAGGATAATGTCTTTGCAGAACGAGGTCTCGGTTGATGAAGCATCCAGTGGCCCTGCTATCAATGAGGGTGAAAGTGTCGATGATTTGTGCTCCTTCCCTCAGAAAAATAGAAATGGGGATTTGGATTTCTGGGGCTTTACAATCAGATACTATTACAGGAGTGATAACATGTGGAGGAGAAGACATTGTTACTTCCCTCCCTTTCAAAAATCCTCAACTTCCTCAATCTTGGTGGATGCTACAGTTTCTTCCTCAACTGGGACGTCTTTTTCTTCCTCAAAACAGGTTTTGAGAACCTTAAGGATGTCTTCTTTGGAGACTTTCCTGTCATCCAGTTCCTTTATGTAGAAGTTGATAGAGGAGGTTTTCACCGCTCTAACCTGAGTGGTAGGTTTGGTGGGAGAGGTGGCGGAGGTGGATGGCCTACTAGGACGAGAAGGGTGATTGGTGGTCCTGCAACCTACTTTGTGACAAATAAAGCAGTGATTCTCCCTCATGTGTCTTGCCCTTTCTACAGGGAAGAGTCTAACAGCGTCGACATCCATGGCATTAGGGTCTCTTTGAGACAAAGATGAGTGAGAGAATGGGAGGAAGGTCCTCTTGTCTTGGAGATCAGAGATGCGGCGGAAGTTGGCATGGAATTGAGTGGCTTTGGCGATCCAATCTTTTAGGGTGGAAAAGACAGTTTCCATGGAGAGGACCTGCTCAGAGAGTTTTGAGTCCAAGCCCCAAATAAACGATTTGATGAGTGCATTCTCATCTTTGAAGCCAGACTTGGCTGCTAAGAGTTGGAATTCCAAGACATACTTCTCAAATCCATCTTTCTTGTCTTGGTAGTTTTGCCTGAGATTTTCCAGTTCGACCCTTGCTTTGGCGGCTACGTTGTAGGGGAAAAAGGTCTTTCTAAAATCTTCCACCATTTTGGTGAAAGTTTTGTTGTCATCTTTGATTCCTTTATCTGTGAGTTTCAAATACCATCCTTTGGAAAAGTCTCTTCCTTCTCCTTTGCTCATCTTACTCAGGGAGATGAGGAGTTTAGCATCATTGCTATAGAGGGTTTCATTCATCTTTAAATAGGCCGCCATGGCCAAGATCCATTTAGATGCATCATTCAGGTCCCCAGAGAAATCATTGGGGAGACCAGCTTTCAGCTCAGTCTGTCTGACTGGGGCATCTGCCATCTCCACGTCTATAGGTGCTGGAGAGTTTGCTTGAGGGGTGTCAAAGTTGTCAAGGGTTTCATCTCTGGGTGGCTCAATCCCAAGAGATTCTTCCAGCTTAGGCGAATCTGCATGATAGCCTCTTTTGCCAACTCTGGAAATGTTGGGCAAGGGTTCGTGCTTCTGCTAAATAGCAGGAGCGTAAGGACAAGCTAGTTCTGTTGTTACGCTTGAAGCATAGCTTCTAGCTATAGTGACCACTTATAGAAGTAGGTTGAAGTCTCATAGAGCAAAAGGTGGTCTCAGCACTTAAGATTGCAATCAACAAGGCTGGAGGACTAGAAACTACACTGAATTGCGTAGAACTAGCTAAGGAGTAGTAGTACAGAGGGCAGTGTATTTATAAGAATGGCCACAGAGCATGGACCAAGCAGTGTGCCACAGCAAACTACTGGAAAGAGGAAACAAAGGGAATTCATAGAAAGGAAATACCCTTGAATGAAAGGGGCTGTCCATAGAAGTGAGAAAGGTAGAAAGGAATCAGTATTCAAGGATGAGGCTATCAAAGAAGTTATAGGTGAGGTCAGTGTCAAGCTGCATGAGAGAGAAACAGAAAGGTGAACAGTTCTTGTCAATGCCAAAGGAAAAGTTTGTAACAGGCATGGGACCACATACTTCTACTTTGCTGGTCCCAGCCCCTGCACATCTTTGTACCATAAAGGAAGGACTCACTGACCAAGTCCCACAGGTCTATTATGAGTTTCTTGATGTCTTCTCAGAAAAAGAATCCAAGAGAATGCCAACATGTAAGCCTTGGGATTATGTCATAGATCCCAAGCCAGACTTCATTCCAAAGAAAGGTTGGATAATTCCATTAATATTGAAATGGAAGAAGTCCATGCATTCATTGACAAGGAACTCAAAAAGGGGTATATCAAACCTTCTAAATCCCCACAGACCTTGCCAGTCTTCTTTATTCCCAAAAAATATGGCAAGAAGCAAATGGTCATTGATTACCATTATTTAAATGAGGGTACTATTACAGCACTTTGCAAATCTCTGTGGAAAATGCATCGCAGAAAGCTTGTTGGCTAGAAATTGCCAGTGCCAGGACTCCAAACTTGTCTCAGTGAGTGAGCTGTGGGCAGGCCATCACACTTGCCCTCTGACCCATCACCCATGCCATGCCAACTTACACTGTTTTCAATGACACAAAATATCAGATCCTCATTCTTTATGAACAAGGCCACTCCATCAAAGACATCTGCACTGTCCTTGGTGTCAAGAAAACACTTGCTTACAATACACTCTGGCTCCACAAAAATTTCAGCACCATCTCCAGCCCTTATACATATTCATGTTCCATTGGACATCCTTGTGTCTTCAGCCAAGAAGACATTGTTTTCATTTGTAACATGATCCAATATCACAATACCCTCTATCTCAATGAGCTTCAAAAGGAATTGTGGAAGAAGTGTCATGTATATGCTACAATATCTACTATTTCCTGTGCTTTGCAGCACCTTGAAATCACACAAAAAGGAGTATCATTCTCTGCTGCTGAGCAGAGCAATGAATTGCATGCGCTTTACATGAATCAGATTGGAGTACAAGCACACGACACAGAAATGCTGCTCTTTGTTGATGAAGCTGCAAAGAATCGAAGAACATCATCTCACCCTTGTGGATGGTTGACTCAAGGACAACACTGCTATGGTTCCCAGTACTTTATATGTGGTATATGCTACTCAATCCTTCCTGCCATCACATTAGATGATATAATCAGCTATGACATTATTGAGGGCCTGGTTGACAGTGCATGCTTTTTACAATTCTTACAGGAATGTGTGATATATACTGTAACATCTATTTTCATCTGAGAGATAATGGACATCTTTTCTAGATGCCTTACACCACTACATACCCTGGCCCATGTAGCATCATTATCATGGACAACTGTCGCATCCACCATGGTGAAGAAGTCTGGATGCTGATTGAAGAGACACACCATAAGTAAAATCATCACAGTACGTTATACTCTACTAACCTGTCTTAGTGTGTAAACTTATCTACTTGCTGCCATACTCACCCAATTACAATCCTATTGAGCAGGTGTTTTCAGTGATCAAAGCTTACTTGTGCCACCATGAAAAAGATCTGTCCATGATGACAATTGTTTGCACTTGTCAAAGCATTACACCAGACAAGGCTAAAGGCTATTTCCATGCATCTGAATACATTGCATAGTGTACCATGTAAATTTCTACATAGTATTATCAGAATGAATATGTATTGTCTTTCTCCTCCTCACAGTCCTCAATAACTATGAAACCATGCAGAACAGGATGCCATTGATTCTGTGTGTCACATTTGTAATATAGATCATAATCAGCATTTGGATCAGCATCACCTGCCACCATTATTGGCCCAGTAAAGCAGCAACCTCCACCATCGTGATAGTGCTTTTCATATGCGATCTTTTTCTTTTGCAGTGGAGATGCAATCCAGGTCCTATTATTAGTTGGCTCAGTGTCTGAAGATGTTGATCCAGTGCCACTCTATTTGCACTTTGCTTCCTGTCCATTCTACCAGGCAATGCTACATCTTTTGAGACAAGTGATATCACCTATTGAAATGCCAATTCTGCCCAATGTCTTCCCATCCACATCAGCAAGGATATCTGGTCTGATATTTTCAAGCCTAAGGGGTTTCTCATAGTGGGCTGAATCCTCTACACTGAAGTAGGTTTCAGTGTAGGCAAGGAATTGTTTGAGATGTGAAGGCAACAGTGGCAGCACTGGAATGGCTGGCTTGCAAGGTGTTACTGGGGGTGGACACTGTACTATCAGCAGATTGTTACTAGCAATGATAGACTGAGTAGCAATGGTAGGCTGAGTGGCCACTGCAGCAGTGGGCTGAATGAGGCCAGAGCTTAAGTTTGTGAGTGCTTGCAGCAGAAGTACCAATGTCAATGAGTTGATGTCAATGCCATTCAGCAGTGCTGGCTGAGACAGTTGAGCCTTTCAGGATGGATGCAAAGAGGTCTCTTTCTGCACCAAATTGAATGACTCAATATTCAGTGGAGTACTTAGCATAGCATGCCCTTCATCCTGTATCCAAAAAGTGTTAGAGTTTTCTGAGTCTGGCAATACAGCAATGAAAAAAAACTTACCAGTGCACGACACCAGTTCATGATCAAACTAGGCATGAGTGTAACCAGTCCCATCGGACCAACATATGTGTATCCATCCCCAAATTCATTCTTGTAATGAGTTTGAAGCATGAGGTGCCATTGCATGAGACATGTATCCATGTCCAAAACCTTCAAGCTCTATGAATTTGTAGTATTAGTACCCAAGTAGCATGCAATGGGGATGTACATACCACACTAGCTTCCACAATGGACCCAGTCTCATTCTCTTCATCATCTACCATGCCAGCACTCAAAATTGGGAGCTTTTTGACATCCCATATCAACAAATATCTTTGTATTGCTAACATTATGTTCATGTATCTTTTGTACCATTTCTTTGTAGTCAGATTCATCATTGACATTCATTCCATCACCAAAGCACTGACTAGTACACATTAGACTTAGAATGCTGAAAAGATAAAAAAAAGAACTGACCCTTTTGACTTTGGTGGCACATATACTTGAATGGAAAGCAACATTTTCCTGACACCTTGTACTGCTCCTGTCCATGTTTTTCAAGCAGACTGGTCAGAAAATCAATATAGTTGTCCTCATTGACAGCACAGGGCAACTCTTTGACCTTGACTGACTTTTCTTCCTTCACAGTGGCCACTTTGTGAGCACCCCTAGTAGCAGTCTTCTTGAGGAGAGTGCAAATAGTCAGTGATACATTGAATGTATGGACTTTTTCATCCTGAGCAGGCTCTGGTGTCAGCAACATGGTGCAAGCAAAGAGACTTGACTTGCTGCATGTCATACAAATCACACATGTGACAATGCCTTCGGGGTCCTGCCTTGGCAATCCTTAGCCAATGAGCTTTCTATGATGCATTTTCCACAGAGATTTGCAAAGCACTGTAAAAACTCCTATCCACTCCCTCTAATTCCACAGGTTATCGATCAGCTCAAGAATGCTGATATATTCACTGCCCTTGACTTACGTTGGGGGTATAATAATGTATGAATCAAAAAAGGCAATGAATGGAAAGGTGCTTTTGTCACTCCCATCAGCACCTATGAACCAACCATAATGTATTTCAAAATGACTAATTCTCCCTCTACCTTCCAACAGATGATGAACAACATCTTTAATGATATGTATGCTGTAATCATTATTTATATCAACAACTGTATGATATTTACATTCAAGAAGACAAAGGAGGAACACAAGAAGGTAGTAAAAGAAATCCCTCACTGCTTATGCAAGAATGACCTTTACATAAAACCCTCCAAGTGTGCCTTCTTTCAGGACAAAGTGGACTTTTTGGGTATGGTAGTATCTAAAAAGGGGGCAGAGATGCAACCAAGTAAAGTGGCTGGGTTCATGGATTGGCCTGTTCCCACTTGCTTAAAGCAACTCCAAGCATTTCTCAGACTATGTAATTATTATAGACAATTCATTGAAGGTTTCACTGAAATCGCACACCCCCTGAATGATCTTATCAAGAAAGATGCTTTGTTCATGTAGGGTCCCAATCAACAAAAGGTGTTTGACACTTTAAAGAAGTGTTTTACAACTGCACCCCTTCTCGCTTACTCCAATCAGAAACAAGAAGTTAGGGTCAAAACTGACACATCTGATGTTGCCATGGGAGCTGTGCTCTCCACATTATGTAATGATGGTAACTGGAGGCCTGTGGCCTTCATTTCTCATTCCTTTGATAGCGCTGAGTGCAATTACCCTATTTATGACAAAGAATTGCTTGCAGTGATTCGGGCGCTGGAAGAATGGCACCACTATCTTATTGGTTGTGAACGATTTGAAATCTGGACCAACCACAAGAACTTAAAATACTGGAAGAAGCTGAAAACTTTAAGTGGTCAGCAAGCTTGTTGGTAGGCCCTTCTCCAGGAATTTAATTATGTCTTTATTTATAAACCTGGTTCTATGAATGGTCAGGCCAATGCACTTTTGCATCGACCAGATCATGGGGAGGCTGTGCAGGATCATAACAGCAATGTGACAGTCTTGCCTCCTTCCATTTTTATTAATTCTGTTTCTCTTTCATCAGACTTTCTTTCAGAGTTGGAATGTGAATCAGCCACTTTGAGGGTTGATGCAGTGAATGACTTTCTTTTGATGCTACTACAAATATTTTCAAAAATAACAAAAACAAAGTTTTCATACCTGAATCATTACATACTCACTTAATCACTCCTTGTCATGATTCTCCTATTGCCAGACATGGTGGACATTCTAAAACTATTCATACCCTTACTCGCTACTTCTCATGGCCTGGCGTTACTAAAGACGTTAAAACGTATGTAAATAGCTGCCAAGTGTATGCCCTCACAAAGGGTAAGCAAAAGGCACTGGCAGGAAAACTTCTCCCTCTCCCTGTCACTAAGCAACCATGGGAAGATCTTTTGGTTGATTTTATTACAGGTCTACCTGAATCACATTCTTTCACCACTATTTGTGTCGTTGTTGATCAATTTTCTGAAGAAGTTGTATTTATTCCCACCTATGATACTTGCTCTTTCTTGGACTTGGCTATTCTATTTCAGGATCATGTTTGATGTATGCATGGACTACCCTCTATGCTTGTTTCAGATTGCAGTTCCCAATTTGTCTCTGCATTTATCAAAGAGTTGTGTAAACTTCTTAGTATTTCCCAAAAAATTTCCACAGTCTACTATCCACAAACAGATGGCCAAACAGAGCATGTCAACAGAGATCTTGAACAGTATCTCCACACTTATGTAGGAAAGAAGCAAGGTGATTGGGCAGATTGGCTCAAAATGGCTCAATTCTCCCACAATAATACTTTAACCACTGCCATGGGAACCATCTCTTTCAATATCACTCAAAACTATGCCCCTTGCATGGGTTTCAAAGGAAAATTGGCAGGTTTTGCTGGAGATATGGGCCATTCTCACAAGGAGATAGAAGCAGCTTTAGAAACCACTAGAGACAGGATGATTACTTCAGCCAAGAAGAATCATTCAGAAGTACTGTGTTATGGTCACATTTCAATAAACTTAGTATATTTCTTTCTTTCATCTTATCTTATCTTATCTTATCATGCCATGTGGTTATCTAATCACAGGACGCTTTCATCTGATCTTATCGTTTGAACTTAGTGCTCACAGACACTTTTCACTCATCTTCTCACCAGATCCCAGATCTGCCTTATGGCTACACAGCTTCTTTCATTTCCATGCTGTGTATGCTTCCATTCTCCCTTTTGATCTTCACTATGCTTCCATTTCACTGATCTTCCATTCTGCCACATCCTCATGTGTGCAGTATGGTAGCCTCATGTTATGCTTCCATTCCTCACAGCCTCAAAGCTGTTTGTCCCCTTATGGACTAACCCTATGCCCTATGACCAAATATGTACAAACACCCATGTAGTATATAAACCCCATGAATGCAGCCACCAGAGACCAGTTCAGTTCTCTTGGTGTTTCCTCCAAAGCATCAATTGATAAACTCCTTAGTCCCTTTTCCTCCATTTCCCTCAGTGGTTTAAGTTGTCTAGTGATACCTGAGAAGCTTAGGCTTGAGGGTTGTTTCACACTGGAGTATTCCATTGGTCAACAGGTTTGGCTTTCCATGGATAAACTCAAACTTCCTTATATGATGAAAAAGCTCACATAAAAATGGATTGGACCGTACATCATTACTGTAATCCTTCCTAATGCTGTCACTCTCAAACTACCTAACTGTATCCATATTCATCCCATGCTCAACATCTCTTGCATTAAACCTTATCGGAAAACCCTACCTGGACAACCTAAAGTCCATCCCAAAGTGATCAAGGTAGACCAGGAAGGAGAAGAGCAGTTTGAAATTGAATACTTAGCCACATCATGTCTTCATGGTAGGAAATTAGAGTACCTTGTACACTGGAAGGGCTATGACAAAACAGATCATACATGGGAATCGGCTGATATCATCCACACTGCCCCTCAGGCAGTTGCTGACTTCCATAAAAAGAACCTTTCTGCACCCTGTAAACTCTGCAGACTTACTGTCTCCAATTTTGCTTCTTTATTCTCCCCTTATGAGAACTTCACTGCCACTGAGCCTTCCGTGACTCACCTGGAATTCAAGTCTTAAAAAGGGGGTAGTGTTATAATACAAACATTTTCAAACATTTTCAAACTTATCATTTCACCTTTACCAGTCATGTGACTTAGTGCATGTGATCGTGAGAAACAATCACATGACTATGGTCTAGACCTAATCATGTGACACACCTCATGGTTTTAATCTTCATCCTGTTCACACCTTATCTATTCCTACAGTTATTTCTGCTTTTTGTCTCACACTGTCATTCACATGAGTACTTCTTTTATTATACCCTACTTAGTAATTTATCCCACACATAGCATGGTCTGTGCACACTCCTGTAATATATATAAACTAGACACTCTACAACTGGAATTCCCAGTCTAATCCACTTTGTTTACCACCTCTGGTCATTGCCTGGAGTACCTCCTCCTTGTAGGCTGGTATTGAATGTTGGTGATGGCTTCACCATTCTTTGTGCCAGTAGCTGTGTACACTGAAAAATGTCCTGAGCCTTGTGGTCAATCATTCATGAGAGATCATAACACTTATAACAAATTGTGCTGCAGCTTCCATAACAATAGCACAGGAAGACACCTCTGTCCCACAGAATATAATTGGGAGAATATGGAGTAAGTGTATTTGAATGACTACTTGATTCTCTAAGTACACCTTGGACAGACATCAAGACAAAATTCAAGATTGGTGTCAAAACTCTAGTAGAGACTAGAGCTCAGCTACTGCCTAAGATAGGCAAGAACAACTGAGGTGCTTATGGATGTAGAAAGAATATAAGTAGTATGTGGTGAAGGCACACTTGTACCTCAATAAGTGTCAGGGAAGAGACATTATCAAATGTATAGTAACAGGTATGTAATAAACATTACCAAGTAATAGTCATACCGAGAAGGCCCAGAAGTCAAAGTTTCAAAAGTGCTTCCAGTGATTTCAAGTCCAGAAAAGTGGGAAGCAATTCTGGAAGTAGTTCCAGTGGTTTCAAGTCTGGAAAAGCACAGGAAATTTCTGGAAGTGGTTCCAGAATGAAAGGCTTTCATCCCCAGAACCTCAGAACCAGGTATTTTGTCAATTGGCTCCAGATTTCCTTGTCATGGCTAACTCTTGCCCATGCTTCCTCTATAAGGGAGGAAGATATGACCCAAATAATCCTGCAATAGGATTTTTCAGGGGATCTGTTACGTTCAACCCAGGTAGGGCCAAACGTAGACCTTGTAGAACAAGGGATGTCTAGGGATGAGGATTCTGTGGGCAATAACTCACTCTCACAGCAAGGATATCCATGGGCACGTGAGTGACCTCGGGATCTAGTGAAGTCATCTGGCAATATACACTCAAGTACAACTAGGCCAGGAGTATGGTCACAGCAATGGCGATTCCGACCTGCCTTAGTGACAAGGGATTTAGAGACAAGTGACGAAGGAAGTGAGGAAGGAGTTGATTGCCAGTAGATGCTAGCGATGACAAGGTAGGTCTAAGCTGAGGAGCTACTGCTATGATACTCACATATTTATATGTAAGAGGTCGGTGCATGGACCATGAGAAACTAGTCCTAAGAATGGGAAAAGAATAATAATGACATGTCATATGATAATGGGAGCCAATGGGAAGATGACATGTCAGTATTATTACAAAGAAAAGAATGGCATCATTGATGATGCAATAACTGTGGAATCACGTGGAGAAACAGCCTCAGCCAACTGGAAAGATCATGTGCTCAAAAGAAAAAGAAATGTATGAGGCAGGAGTTGAATGAACGACTTGTAGTGATACAGTGTATAGCTAATGACAATTAGGAGAAAAAGAGTAGTCCAAGACAAATCGTAACAGAATCCTTTCTACTTCATGTGAGCCTACAACTCTATTGTGAATTGGTTTGAAGACATTAAGGACACTGAGGAGAAAGCTTTTGTAGACAACCTTCTTCTATGGTGGAACTGGTAAGCTGATCCCTGCCTTTGATGACACACAAGCTTTATGATATTGAAAACAGAAAAATTTTTGGGCAGGAGGGGGTCATGGTCTATGGCTCCCAGGTCATTGACAATATGTCAGTGGCAGCCTCTTTTAAAAGGCACCACACTAAGGACCCAAGTAACAGCCACACTAAAAATTCAAGTAATAACCACACTGAGGGCCTGAGTAACACACAATCAACATAGACAGATTAATTGACAATCATTGTATGCATTGCCCAGATCCTAAGTGAGCAAATGTGAATGGGCAAAATGAGCAATGGATTTGCACCAGAAACAGGCCTACTACTAGTGGCATAGTCTGCTACTTCCTGAATGATTGTACAATCTGACAGTGAAGCCCATCCCTGCTTACAAGCATGTGCTTTGTCATGATAATGTTTATGGGCAGTATTGCTAACCATGCAGATGAAGAGCCTTTGGTCTTTGGATTGTGCAACCTGATGGTGAAATCCATCCTTGCATACAGATGTGTGTTCTGTCATAATAATATTTGTGGGCAACATTGCTAACTGTGCAGGTGAAGAAATTTTGGTCTCAGAATTGTACAATATGATGGTGGAACCCATTTTTGCATACAGGTGTGTGTTCTGTCATTATAATATTTGTGGGCAAAATTGCTATCCCTGCAGGTGAAAAGACTTTGGTGTCACATCAAAGCATATCAACCACACCCACCAAATGCAGTCTCTCATGCAATGAGTCCATACCTTGCATTAGTTGGCAATGGCATGCTACAAGGGAATACTAAGTAACAGTTATCATTTGGAATAGTGAGTTCCAGAGTGACAATATTGCCTACTACATATATTGCTGTATATCTATCTGGTCCAACAAATCTAGCCTCACAATCACTTACAGTCAGAGTGAGCATTAGTGATGTCCATCAGGCTGACAAAGTTGGTACAAATAGAGAAGAAAGATACTCCTGGCATATTGGCAGGCACATGATACAAATGGCCCACCAAACCTACCCTTATAAGAGCATTGTAGTTAATTATGTGGATTATATGAATTAGATACCTTAGAAGGAGCTTACCATAAGTTTGTACCTTCAGTGATACAAAGACCACATTTGTGCAAGGCCTCTATCGTCTAATGTAATGCTCCACTCATCCATAGAAACAGTGTGAAGGGTATTGCAAAGTATTGACTCAGTTTCCTTAGCTAGTTGAGTTATGATCACATTGCATGCCTTGGAGAAATCAGTGTAGTATTCAGTTTCTGAACAAAAAAGACATGTTTGAGTTGTTGAACACTAATCATAAGATCCAACTGATGTTGGCTCTAGTCAAGGCACCCTCTTACACCAGCATCATAACCACCATGTTGAATCAGAAGTCTCTGGAGACTAAGAACAAGGACAGCAATGCACTCAAGACTCCAGTGATTGCAGAACTGGAGAAGATCATGACTGTTGCTTGGCAACACCAGACAACCAAGAAAGGCAGCCTGCTGGGGCACAAGCCCACAAGATCTCCACTGTCAAGTGAAAGGGAGCTGACCCCCAATTTCAGCAGCAGCAGCAAGGGTTGTCAGGTGGCCAGCAGTAGCAGGACAATCAGCAGAAAAAGCTGAAGAATAATACAACTGACACATCTGCATCCACCTCAGTCTCCTTCACCTTCAATGCCACCACCATCATCCCTCAATTGCCCCCCATTATTTCATACCCTGTTGAGAATCCTCATGCTTTCACACATACTCCAGGAACCACCTGTTACGATTCGTCCAGGACTACTCTTTTTCCTAATATCGTTGGCTATACACTGTATTACTACAAGTCACTCGTTTGACTCCCGCCTCGTACATTTCTTTTCCCTTTAAGCACATGACCTTTCCAGTCAGCCAAGGCTGTTTCTCCATGTGACTCCTACGTCATCCGCAGTCGTGATGTCATCCTTATCTTTCCTTTGTAATAATAACTGACGCGTCGCTTCCCTATTGGCTCCCGTTATCATATGACGCGTCACCATTATTCCTTTCCCATTTTTGGTACTACGTTCTCATGGTCCGTGCGCGGACTCCTTACATATAAATATGCAAGTACCTTAGCAGTAGATCCTCAGCTTAGACCTACCTTGTCTACCTCGTCATCTACTGGCAATCGACTAGTTCCTCGCTCCCCTTGTCACTAGCCCTTGAACTCCCTTGTCCCTGAGGCAGGTCAAAATCGCCATCGTTGTGACCATACTTCTGGCCTAGTCGTACTTGTGTGCATATCGCCAGACGACTTCCTTAGACCACGAGGTCACTCACGTGCCCATTGGTATCCTTGCTGTGAGAGCGAGTCATTGCCCACAGAACCCTCGTCCCTAGACCTCCCTTGTCCTACAAGGTCTACATTCGGTCCTACCTGGGTCGAGCGTAACAAAAGGTCTAAGCTCTTTTCACATGACTACTCTCACGTAGGTTGTCACCATTTCCCGCTGACCCCCATATGACTCTTGCTGGCGACCTCATTGACCAGAACCATCCTCCAAAACCACCTCGGACGATACTAACGCTGAGGAAGAACCCAAGGAGAACTTTGATCTCTTTGCATCTGACGTAACACTACCCTCATGGGAAGAAACCCTAGAAGACACCACCCTCTCCCACCAACTCTCCCACGCACTCTCCCTCCCTCGCGAATCCACTCCTCCCTCTCCCACTCCTGTCACCCGCAATCCATCCTTCGCCCTTCCATCACTACCACCACCTCTCCCGCCTACACCGTCCATGTCTTCAAAACCTGTAGAACTTTGCCTTGGAGCCCCCAAGGCTTTCGATGGATCCTATGACCAAGCCATTGAGTGGCTCAACACAGTAGAAACTTACCTCTTGGTGAATGCTGACATCTACAACTCCGATGCCAAGAAGGTTGCCTTCGCCCTCTCTCACATGACCGAGGGATCCGCACGCACCTGGGCCGGCACTTTCTGCCAAAAGGCCTTGTCCCAGACAACTCCTGATCTGGGAACCTTCGCCACGTTCAAGGCTAACTTCAAGAAGGCCTTTGAACACCACGATACCATAGGCAATGCAGTTGCCTGGCTTTTCACCACCCGCGCTGTTCCGAAAAAGAATGAACCCTACGCCATAACTCTGCAGAACTATATCTCAGAGTTCAAGAACAAAGTCGCCCTTGCCAAAATCACCGACCCCAACATATTGATCCGATACTTCGCGTCTGGAATTACCACCCCGCTCATGACCAAGATTATGGGAATGGATACCGTTCCCTTCACCATCAACTCCTGGTACGAGAAAGCTGTACATTTCCAAACCCAATGGGATCGCACATGAGAAATCGCCCAGGTTAACAAGAAACCTTCGGGCGGTTACCAATCTTTCGCCCCCCGCACTTCCTCCACACCCGCCAAAGACCCTGACGCTATGGATGTCGATGTTATTAAAGTAAGCAAGCTAACCGAAGCAGAACGTCAACGTTGCCGCAAGGAAGGCCTCTGCTTCTGCTGCCGTCGCCCTGGCCACACTTCACTCAAATGTACCGCATTCCCCACTCCCGACAAACCAAAGGGCAAGCACGTCAACAAGGTAGAAGAAGAGACGCTCCCGAAGTTAGAGGAGGTGGAGGATGACAATGACAACAAAGAACATGTTCATCGTGTTTCTTTTCTTTCAGATTTTTGAATCGGGGATCTGCCTCGACGCCAGACTTCCCCTCCCCCTGTAGTGGTGTAACTGTACCATCTCTTGTAACCAAGGCAATAGAAATCGCCGTTCAGGTTATTGTACCCTCGCATACTCTCAAAGCCGTCGACACTCACGCCCTCATTGACAGTGGGGCCAGCATCAATTGCATGGACTGGGACTTCGCCAAGAAAAATTCATTCCCCATCAAGAAACTACAAGAACCCCTCCGCGCCCGGAACGCCGATAATTCCTATAACAAAAGTGGTGATATCTGACATGGCATCACCCTTTTCGTCAACATCGAAGGCATCGCTCACCACGTGCTTTTCCACCTCATGTCTCTCAAAGATAATATCCTCCTCGGGACCCTGTGGCTTCGCGCCGTCAATCCCCAAATAGACTGGATGAAGCACACCATCTCTATTGCCGAATTCTCCAATCAATCGAAGGAACTTTATTCCTCCCACGTTGCTGACGTCAAACGGCATGACACCCATTATTGGGTACCACCCCCAGCACCGCCCTGCCACGTCAACATGTGCGCCACCGAACACGACAAACTCTTCTCCTACAATGGATGGGAAGAAGAAAACCAATTTATCTCCCGTGCCATAGGCAATCGTGCCCTCTATCAAACCATTCGGTTCGGATCTCGCTACACCCCACTCGGATCTGCCCGTGTCACTTGCCTCACACAAGCCATGGAACTCGCCATCTCCGCCGAAAAAGAGAAACCCAAAACCACTCTTCCGACGGCATATGCTGAATTTGCCTCAGTCTTCTCTAAAGAAGCCACAGACCATGTTCCCCCCTCAAGACCCTACGACCACGAGATCAATTTCAAAGAAGGCTTCATTCCCAAGATCGGGAAACTCTATCCCCTCACCCCTGAAGAGCGAACCGCCACAGAAGCTTTCCTAGACGAAAACCTCGCCGCTGGAAAAATCCGTCCCTCGAATTCTCCCCAAGCCTCACCCTTCTTCTTCGTCAAAAAGAAGGACAGAGGTCTCCGCCCCTGCCAAGACTACCGATACGTCAATGAACACACCATTCGAGACGCTTACCCACTC